>JAPZDY010000021.1:9276454-9293303 GCA_029783645.1 Ctenochaetus hawaiiensis
TTTTAGCGCCACTTCCTGAAACTACGGGAGCTGGCAAGGCACAGACCGTGCATGCGTTAATCGCGCGTTAAAAAATTTAGTGCCGTTAAAAGGAGTCTGAGTTAACGCGTTATTAACGCGGTAACTTCGACAGCCCTAATATATATATATATTATATTCAATATAGAATACTACTGTACCTATGATGAATACAAATACTACAACTAATGATATAATTAATAATTCTGCCACTAATTCTAATGCCAATACTAATGACATTGGACTCAAGTTGCTTGCTGTATCAATCCATGGATCATTTCCAGATTTTCATTTGTTTGCAAAGCACCACTTCTGTGTTTCATTTCTTCTTGTTGTTGTTCTGCAGGTTTGCCTAATTGTCAGTCTTTTCTGCTCTCTGGTTTGTTCGCTTAACAACCCACCCCACCTTCTCTCCACCCTCTCATATATAATTAATCAGCAAACACACACTAACACAAGTGCACACCCCTCTCCTGGGGCTGCTCTGTCATCGGCTTTTCCTGCTGGTTGGTTGCAGCTTTAGCCTGCGTTGCCATAACGTCACATGATCAATCCTCATCCCAGTGCAATGGGAAAGCACAGAGACAGAAAAAGACAGGGGAGTGAAACAGACTGGTAGAGAGAAGGGAAGGTGGGAGGGATCTTGGAGGGGAGGAGGAGAGGGAGAGGGCAGAGTGAAACCACACCTCATTCCAAGGGGGGCGGGACACAGGCAGGGACACACGAGCAGTTAATGCAGGAATAGTCACTGAAGGAAGGTGCAGGGCGCTATTTTGTGCAGCAGTGTGTTATGATAGTCTGTGCTTGTGTGTGTCCTCAACATGGCTTGTAACTTGACTCACACCTGCATGATACAGTCTCTGTGAGCGACTAATTAATGTCATTCACCTCCGGGTAAGCTCGGCACGCTCCACTAACATAAGGTAGGGTGTGCGGGAGGGGTGCATGTGTGTGTATTTAGTGTATTTGTGAATCTCTGTTTACTCTGTACATATGTGGTGGTTTTTTCTGTGCCTCTGTTTCCGTGTGTAAACATGTATGTGTTTTGTGTGTAAGCACCATTATTTGTCAAGCAGAAGAGATTGCTAATATAATGTTCTCTTGGGCTGTAGTGTCAGGAGATTCAAGCTAAAAGCCATGTGACTCCACACAGAGAGACTAGGATTGGCTGAATTCATTTCTGACCTAAGCAAACTGCCTCCGCCCCTTTCAACACTACCACCCCCTCTGCCACACATATAACCCTCCCTCCCTCTCTCTCAGTCTCTCCGCCTCCCTCCCTCTCTCTCCACCCTGCCCCTTTTATTTATTTTTTTCCTCCAGTTAGGTTTTCCCCCCACCTCTCAGCATCCTCAGCTGAATGTGTAGGTTAGAGACGCAGTAGCAGCAGCAGGAGCAGTAGCAGTAGAGGCAGCATCCTTCATGGCTTAAACCCTAGCTCTGATCGACAGCTAGCCTGACCAGGCCCCTACCCCTCCTTTCTCCTCTCTCTCTCTCTATCTCTCTCTGTATCTCTCTCCCTCTCCCTCCTGGGCCAGTTGACAGGCGACGTCTGGGGGTGTAGGAGGCTCACAGTTAGCCAGGGCGTTAGCCACATGCACACGGCTGCTCTGCTGTCTATCATTTTTACTGTATCTCTGTGGTAACTGGGGGCTTCTTCTCTTCTCCACCTCCCCACACCTCCTGTTTTTATTCAAGGCTCCTTGGAGATAGAGGAATGCAAATCTGCAACCATGATGGAAGGTAAGACAATATATATTTTTTGTCACGCTTTCCTGTTTTTCTGCTTTAATTCAGGTTAATCCCCCTTTATGTCCTTGCCCTACGGCACTTCATCTGCCAGCAAGTGTGTGTGTGTGTGTGTGTGTGTGTGTGTGTGTAAGTGTGTGCATGTGTTTGGGAGGTTCAAATGTCATAAGCTGCCCTGCTATTTTGAGCACATATATTCTGGTGACTTGCATGTTTTACTCAGAAAAAGGGCACAGCCATGGACTATCTACCACAGAGGCACAATGGCGAGGCTAATTGAACCGTGCGTACCTTTGTGAGTGAGTGAGTCAGTGTTTGCGTGTGTGCATGTGTGTGCATATACGTCTGAGTGCCCCCCAACCCCCCATTTTCCCGCTTCCCATCGTAAAGGATTATTTGGATTTATTGTGCAGGAGGCTTATATGCCCAGCTGGCTGACTTGTATAAATTCTCTTTGTATGGTGTAGTCCTAAAACACATACACACATGCATAAACATTCACAATACCGTATGACTCTGCTGTGAATCTTCTCACACTACACTGCCAGTTTTACCCAGCACTCATGTGTGGATTACATGTCTGTAGCTGTGGGTGCATGCGTACATTTGTACCACCCATGGTTGGACTGATCCATCTTTGTTGGGTTGAGCATAGTGAGGAAAAGAGAACTGATGACTGTTTTAGTTTCTTGTACCTTTAATAGATGACATCATCAGAGGGAAGGCCAGTAATGGAGGCATGAATCCCTACAGCTCTGCAGCTGGCACACGAAAGCCTCCATCTCTCTGTTTCATATGATGTCTCTTCTTATGATTTGTATTATTTTGGATACCTATATTTAGCATTTACTACCCTTTTTTTGACCAGAAAAAAACTAAGTATGTTGACCTTTACTGAATCAACCTTAAATTATGTAAGCCAGTGGTTCTCAAAGTGGGGCCCAGGGACCCCATAGGGTCTTTCAGGAGTTTCCAGGGGATACCATGCAAAAAATGGAATATTTTATTTTGACTGTTATTTCATCCAGAGGTAGCATGATGACAAAAATGACAAAAAATGACAAAAATTGTTTTGGTCGTAGGTTCAATATGCTTTTGTGTTAAACATCAAAAATCAAAATTCTGTTCAGATTGGGAACCCTGGTACAAAATCCTATTGAATGGACACCATGGTCCACTTTGTGTCAGTTTAGGGGTCTTCTCATTCCAAAGTTTGTAAATCACTCCTGTAAGCTTTCATTGTCCATGATGCATAAGCTGTATTTTAAATGATCTAACACTGGGAAATTGGGATCAAAAATTGATATAGTACATTCTCTAAAAATGGTTGTTTTTGTCCCTGTTTCAAAAAAAGCCAGACGGTTTTGTTATTCAGGCCTTTTTACTCCAGTGCATTAAGTAAATGAACTCTATGCCTTTGTGTCTGCTGCTTAGGAAGAATCTCATTAGCTTGTCGTCTGGTTATGTTTGTTATGTTTGTATCTGTCAGTTGATGTTACTGCTCCTTGGTCATGTGTTGTCTGTTCTTAATAATCTCAAAACAAAGATTTTTTTTTCCGGGTCATTTAAAAAGAGGAGCAGATTTAAAGAGTGGACAGGAAATAATATAGTTATTATGAAGTGATGACTCTTAAGTACCTGGCTGTTTCCAGCAGTTGCAGTGTTGATTCTAAGTAATGAATCCCAGCCAAACATATTTCACAGTGATCACACTTTTTTTTATTTTGAATGCTGAGCCTGCTGGCTTGCAGCATAGTGAACGTTTGGGTATGGATGTCATGGAGGTTGCTGTTACATTTGCTTTAGCAACATATTCAAATTTTGTAGAATTAGTAGTCGTAACATCATGACCACTGTGCAAGCTAGTCTGGCAATGGACATGAAAATAATTAGAGAGTAATTCTATCATTAAATCTTTATTTTATTATACAGGAAATATGGTATGACTTACATTTGGGTAAAACTAACAAATTGCACAATAGATAAGCTAAACTTAAAAACTTTCTGAAAGTCTAATTTCCTATTTCTTTCTGTGGGAGATCTTATTTCAACTGTTTTCTTGTTTGTTCACATTGTTAGATGCTAAATGAAGGTCTGTGTTTACCAACCTGCTATGTGGTCAGAGTAGATTTAGGTTTAAATTGAGTAAAAACATTTTAACTGATACAACAACAATGGCTTCTCCTGAAAGTTTGATAACAGTGAATTTAACTTCCATGCTACTGTATCATAAAAAAGGCAGCCTAACAGCCGGTTGTAATGATAACAGTCATGACAGCATCACTGTTTGTCAAATACACATCATCAAGCAAACTACTTAGTACTCAGACAGTTGTAATTTAGATGATAACCATGAAAAAGGCTAGACATGAGAATGACACTGTGTTGGTAGAAAATAGCCACCTTATACACAATGACGTTTAATAAACTCATGCTGATTGTGCAGGTATAGATACAGATAATTAAAAATACTGGCTGGTTATAATAACAGACAATAAAATAATAGGGAGTTAAAGATCAACTCAGGCTGTAGAAAATTGCTTGAAGCTTTGAAGCCTTATTTAAGGGTTGAAATTTGAATTCTTTATCAACATTTTAAAGGATCATAAGATTGTGATGTTTATTGCAACTTCAGCTATATCTGCTGCCATACCTTTGAACACAGCTCCATGTCATTGCCAGAGCATTTCCAGTCTGCATGTGTTCTGTTGCAACATAGCTTCAAGTGTTGTACTATCACTCATGACACATAAACAATCAGATAGTACTGTTGGCAGGTGAGCTAGTAGTAAATACAGATTGAGAGAGACACAAGTTTATTTATATGTAATTATATTGATGAAACTAATGAGTTATATTGAAGGTACAGTTTATAGAATTTAGTGGCTTGAAGCAGTGAGAGTTTTGATTGCAAACAGCTGATTATTGCTTTGCTCACTGTCCTTTCTAAATACATTGGAGAGCTTATGGTGGCTACCAAAGTCAAGCAAAAGAAAAGGACACATTCCCTCAAATGGCTCATTCAAGGGTAATAAAAGCAAAATAATTCTGATTTTCAGGTTATTATGCACTAAAAAACATGTTATATTACTTTTTTTGGAAACAGATCCCCTAAATCATAGATGTGACTTTAAAGTAAGTTGATTTATTAAAGAAGATTAGCTCATTTAATTTGAAGAATCGCTTTATTTAAATCAAGGATTATGTGTGAGGGATTTTTTTTAGGCTGATTATACTGTATATATAATACTCAAACCTTTTTCTTTTTTTGAAAACCTCAAGAGAAGTTAGGATGTAGCACTATAACAGAGCTATAATAAACACAAATAGATCTTGTGAATGTATTTGGTTCATGATATGGTATGTGTCCAAGTAGTCGAGCTTAGCTCTTGCATGGTATATTAAGTAAAATAGGATAGAGTTATTGTCTGAAATGCTTATCTTTTTTTTTTGGGGGGTAGATGTTAATGCAACCTTGGCAGGCAGATAGGCAGGTAATCTATCCTTTTTCACTTAAAGAGCACAGCAGTCCTTGAAGCAATGTACAATATTTAAGGCACAGTCTTGTATAAAGACACTTAATCAGAAATGCTGTTACACAGTAATAACTGATTAATCCAGCAAAAAATAGATCAGAAATAAAATAAGAAATCTCTAGCTGCACTTAAATCTATTGCTTCCTCTCTTCTGATTGCTGTCCTGTCATCAGCTGCATTTGTCACCCACCAAGTTGTTGGGTAACATTTGCGAAGGAAAAAACAGACCATCTGCAGGCTGCTTCCTTCCATTAGCATGGCTATCACAGGCTTAGCAGAGACTGTGTGAGGGCAGGATTACAGTCAGGTGTTAAAATTGGATGCTAATCCTTGTTAGCACTGCTTTTTAAAGCCCCATGCGATGGCCAGCATAGTTGTCCCAGGGTAACACACAGGTTAGATGACATGAGGTGATTACTTCATCTTCGTCCAAGAGAGAGGCAAGTGTATAAAAGCTTGTGCTGGTATTAGGAATGAAGAACCCTGTCCATCCAGTAAAAATATAGCAGAGAAAAACTGGTTCAACTAAACATAAATGTTGGTGAACTGTAACATCCAAAAGGTATTTAGAATAAGGCAAAAACCAAAACAAACTTGTTTTTGGAAAAGCATACTGTGTGTTTTTTCCTTAAAAGACCCTCTCCTCTGTAATTTAAAAGTCTAATATGAGTACTCATAATGTTCCTTTGCAATGAATTTCTTGAGTTTCCTGCAAGTGGGATTACTGCATCTGTTGCTGTGGTGCAGAGAAGATGTACATCATTACTAGACACAAGGTAGATGTCATTTTGCTTTGCACTTATTAAAGCCTGCACTTGTGTGTAATTTACTCAGTTCTTGTCAAGGTAATCATACCGGTGCAGCGTGGGAATCCTGATCCTGTTGGACTTTAAGGGTAGGGGCTAAGGAGGAGTCTCAGAAAAAGTACAGCTTTTATAATTGTGGGGGAACAGTGTATCCATTTTCATCCAACATAAACACAGATTTCATATTAATTTGGTATGATATGTATACTACCCATGATCTCTAACTGATTTGGTAACTGCTTTTGCTTTGCACCACTTTGATCTTAAAAAGCTGTAGGTTACTGGCCTTATATTCCCGGTTCCAGTAGCTAGAATCCTGATACATTAAGTAATCCTCTGACCTAATCAAGTCATGTCATTTCTAGTTGTACTGCTATCAGGACAAAGTTATCATTATATTCCCAGCACTGATAAAGCGCTAAGATTAACAAAATCATTATGTTAGTTTTTTTGTTATTTCCTCAGTATGTTTGAGTGATGTTAAGTCTATTCCACAATTTTGTGGGTTGCAATGAACACCATAGCCTCCTGTTGTCATTAGCATGGCTCTAGACTGGTAGTCTTGTTAATCCTGGTTAGGAATCAGACTGTCACAGGGAGTCCCATTACTTAAAGCTTGCTGGGCTGAAACTTTGATAAACCCTTGACTGGAATGCTGCAGAGAGGGCAGAGAGGACACAAGGCCATATGGCAGGCTTGACTTCATTCCTTTGATGGTTTTTTACCTGGCTTTATATGAAATCTTAACTTAGCAAGTGTTTGCTCGTGTGAGTTTGTGGTTTGTCAAATAATAATTCTATCTGTATATAACTGTTTTAGTTTTGTCATGAAACAAACAAAAAAACAAAATTAAGTTCTAAATTCCCTGTTTGTCTGGCTCAGCTCGCGGCAAACAAGCATGCTGGGTCATATCAACTAACCAGGCAATCTCAGTATAAAAGATTATTTCTTTCAATCAAGTTGTAATGAAAGAAACATGAGCTTGCTGTTGAGGTCCTCCTTCTGGAATAACCACTCTGTGTTGTTTGAGTCTAATGCCAACACTTGGACTACAGGTTTACTTCAACCATTTACTTTTATCAACCTAGTCATAACAGAGTTGTATTTCTATTGATATAGGTAAATCATGAGAGACTTATGCTGGACATGCATTAATAGAATTTTTCTGTTTTTTTTTTTTTTTTTTTAGCTATGTCATGTCATACTAACAAATATGCAGTTGTTTAAACTAGAGGTGCTCTGACTGATTGTCGACCCAATTGGCCTTAGCCAATTTTCATACTATCAGAATCAATTGAAGTTGTTGTTTAGGCTGATCGTATGATGCAAAACGCATAAGACAGTTAACGCCAGAAAATTAAAAATGCACAGCTAAGATGACGTCCCAAGTCTTGAATGTTGCAGAGGATACACATATTGTTGTTTTAACATTTTTTTTCTATTTTTCTACAAGAAAGTACATGTGTCATTATCATTAAACTAAATTAAGTTGTGTCTCATTACAGTCTCTAAAGAGAGTGCGGTATTAGTTGTGCTCAAAAATTTTTTTCATTTTGTAAAATTTTATTTATTTTCCCACAGGAGGACAATTGTTAAAGCTGAGTCTTGAGCTGAACCTCAAGCAATTGGATTGTTTCATATTCCTGCAAATAAAAGAGTTGTCAATTCATCATACTCACTAATCTCTAAATTTTATAATGTTTAATATGCAGTGTTAAGAATAACTTAAATAAGTAAATGAACAATCAATGCTACATCATAAATAGCAAGATTCAGGTATAAATAGATGCTGTGTGATCGGTATTGGTATTGGTGATACTGATTTCAGCCATCAGTGACTGGCCTCAGAAACCCTGATCAGAGCATCCTTAGTTTAAACTCACCAGACACAAACACAATGACTTCTTTTTACAAAAAACATAAACCTAAAACCCAAAACTCTAAGAGACCTTGGAAAAACACTAGTGACGTCAAATAGACAGAATATGTCCAGTCAACTCTGCTCTGTCTTCTGTTTAACTCTTTCTCAGAAGGATGCTGCTGCTGAATGGTTCCCAAGTAACGATCAGGAAGCTGCCTCATGTCTGTTTTTATAATGAGCTGGCAGAGGCTCCCAGTGCAAGTTCCCATTGATTCCTGAATAGACAGGTATTTACTGTGTTAATGTAGGGACAAAAACAAAGGATGATGCACCAGTAGTGTCCAAGTTGGTAAAAACATTGTGTATGGAATATGCTCCCTCTTGAAACTTTATGTGCAAGTATTGCTACACTGCTCCCGGTATTATACCTAGATAAGTATATTAGAGTCTCACCATCGGCCCAAGACATTCATTGTATGCTGATGCATCAGGAACACCCCTTAGAGGCCTAGAAGAAATTTTATGATGGTATATGAAACAGAGCAGCATACTGTCTGGGAATGTGGAACACAGAAATTGATCCCCCTGTCATCCCCCACGACTGATGCCATTTATTCACCATTCTGAGACACAGAGTCCATGTTTTTCCTGGTATAAGCAGCCAGCAAGCATACAGAGATTGTAAATTACAGAAAAAGAAAGCGGCAAAAAGTTAAAATGATGAAAGCAGTAACGAAAGGGCTGTTATTTGCTCCTCAGGAAATTCCTGCACTGGAGCAAAGTAGGAGGGACATGATGTCACTTCAGTAACATGCAATGGTAGTACATATATGTGTATAACTAATTGCATCTATATAAACTGGCATGTTGGTGCAAAGCATGACCAAAATAACAAGGCAGAAACAATGTTTTCCTCTGAACACCTAAAACAGTGTAATTAGAAGCTGTTGGAATATATATTTAGGTTAAAACACAATTAAATACCTGCATGTTTTTCAGCTGTGTGCAAATTGATGACACCATGTTGACTAAATTACTAGTGACATTAGACAATATTGTCATTAAATACTTGTATGCATGTACTGTACATCTGTTAAACCACTGAAATGCGTGTTTGTGTGTGTCTTCCACATAGAGTGAGAACATGCAAAGCTCATTGTTGAATGTGTCATGGTACAATGTGTCCATTGTGCCTGTGCTTGACAATAAGGTTGATGGTGATCCAAATAAACTATCCCATAAAAAAGGTGTGCGGGAACAGAGACTAAAAGAGGAGGGCAAACAGTCAAAATGAGTCTGCTTGCTCTTGTTCACACTCCCCACACCATTTGCAGTTATCCATTCATTTTATCATTCACTCATTCACTCATTCAAAGACACAGCATCCTCACAACAACCCTTCTAAATTCTATCTTGTTCTTTGTGCACTCACACAAGCTTATGTAATGATGCTCCAAGATTCAGAGCCAGATAAACAGACATAGTTGTGTAATCCAGTGGCAGCTGAAACCAAGGTTCTCTTACAGCGTGATCAAACTGTTTCACTGAATGACATGTCAGATAAAACATGAAAAATGCCTTTGTCAAAAATGTCATCTGATAAGAATGACTTTTTAAACCGCCTCAGACATTTTTACGTTCAGCAGTATCATGCTTTAAGGACATACAGGAGTTCAAACCAATACTGCACTGTTGATCTGTACACCCTATGTAAGCATCTATTTTTCATTAACTTATAAAAATAACTTACCACAGAATGGTTGCCTCTTAACTCCCTATCAGTGCTGTACTGGTTTATTTAAACCAAAATGTAACACACAGAACAGACTGTTAAACAACAGAGCAGGTTTGCTGTTTTCAGCTTGACGGAGCTCACACAGAGATTAGAGGAGCCTGCTGTCAAAACAGTAGGTGATTTTCTGTCATAGATGTGTGGTCTAATTTAATCAGTAGCTCAAGTTTATCATAAAAGACAGTCTAGTTTTGTGGTTGCTGCGATAACACTTATGGCATCACTATGATGGCAACACAGATGCATTTGCACCATGGTTTTTCTAAACTGCATGCTGTGCTGTAGGCTCCACTGACTCATCACTTGCGTGTCCTTTCACACATACACCTACACACACACACCACAAGGATGTGTTCAGGTCACAGTTTAAGTCTTCTGTGAGCCTAACTCCATGGATTACAAGCTCTCCCTGTGTCTGCCTCTCTCTGCCTCTCTGGATTCTAAGACTCACACACGTGAAAAAAAAAATACTGTTTTCTGACTAGTGTCTTTTACAGAATCCATAGCAGAGCAGCTCAAGGAGCAATGCACAGTACCTAATTACAAGAGAGGCAGTTAATGTAAAAGATACACAGAGAAAGGAGCTTGACACAGGCTGAGAAAGAGAGGATGAAAAAGAGTTTGTTATTAAAACTACTGCCAGGAAGAAGCAGGTAAACAATATGAGGAGTGGTGGAGGAGATGAAGAGAGATAAAATGTCCAAGTAGGATAGCGTGAGAGTGGAGGAGATATATGGGGAACAGCAATGCGTGTCAGAGCCCCAGAGGGAGAGGGCAAGCCCGAGATTGAGAGGGAGGGGAAGAGGACAGTATGATCATCATGAAAGGCCTTTATTTTGTTGAGTCACTCCCTTGTCTGATCAGCTCATGTGGTTGGAAAAATGATTTAGAAGTTATTAGAGGGGTTCTGCAGACTTAGTATTCTGGATTTTATCATGTATTTTTATTTCTGTTATCTGTGTCTTCTTTGCATCTTGGATCAAAATGGCAGCCTAAGGTTCATCCTCATTTCTGTCACTACTCCTGAGTGAACAGAGGGAAAAATAAACCCGTACGTGGATAGTTTTCTAATGCATGCCTTTGTGCATGCCAAATTGTATTCTGCTTTTTAGATAGAACCTTGTTCACACGAGTTGGCCCATGCAAATTGTTGTATAAACACATTCACCAACCTTTATTTAATAGATTGTTTGATTTTTGATCAGAAATGTTAATACTCTGATGGTGTTCTCTGTCCTTAATCTGCCCCTGCTTTCCACACCGTCCTCTGTCTCGTACATCCTCTCGCCAGCTGAATGCCTTTAGCTTTCTTGAAAAGTCCTTCAGTCTTTTCATCCCTCAAGCATCTCTCATGTCCTGTTGTCCTGCTGATGTATATAATGCTTCCCTTTTTTCTTTTCCTTCACCCCTCTCTTCGGGACCAATCATCAGAATAATAAAAGGAGGGGTGGATAGAGATGGTGGCAGGGAAACCCTCAGGAAAGTTGGATTTATTTGGCCATATAATATTAATGTGCTTCCCTCCATAATGTATTCAGCTCCCAAGCTGACTGTTAGTGCTTGGCTCAGTCTCCTTCGTCTCTGCTTAATTAATAAAATCACATGAAATTTCATTGCAGTTAAACTAGTTAAACTTTGGTTCTTTTTTTCTTTGTCTGTGAGAAAAACCTCAGCACAAATTATTATAATGAGTATTTGGGCACTGATGAGAGGCCTTGTCATGTTTTTTGGAATACCCACTTACCTTCAACTTACATCATCTACTTCAATTAGTGATTTCATTAGTTTCCTATATTAGCTCTCAGCAAGCTGCAGGGAATTGGAGTGTCTTATTCTGTGATTGGTTGAATATATAGGAATACTTTAAGAGAGGAATCAGAAGTGTAAAAAAAGCAAAATATTATAATGATGATAATGGTAAATTTATAAGTATGCCCCCATTTCTCAGACCTCATTTACACTGCATTTTCTACTAAGGCTGAAAATATGTAGCGTCTCTTTTTTTTTATCAAAATTAGTTTCATTCTGCTTATTGACTCAAAATTTGATCAGTATTGAGAGTTGTATTTTAGTATTTCAGTGTGACCCCACATTATCATACATTTTTCCAGCTATCTTTTGGAATGACATGAAACAATGAGACTTAAGAAATTGCTGACATCAGTATTTTTTTGTTTCTTCTTAGTCTTCTGTCATAATGTCATTTATGTCTTTCCTTCTTTCCTCCTTACCTTTTATAAATATTTCCTTTCAGTGCTAAGTTATTTGAGAAAGGATCACTGTCATAATCTGTGTGTGTCTGACAAATCCATATCTGTGGATGTGTCTGGGTCTAGCACTCTTTGTCTATTTGTACTGTATGGCTTTGAGCCAGGCCAGTGCAAACAGATGTCAGTTTCAATCAGTGGAGGATACACTAGCACAGTGACGCAGAGAAACAGCTACAGGAAGAGATTAGCAGCGTTTGGATTGATACTGGTTAGGTTTAGGGAAGTTGATGAGGCAAGGACTGAAATGCTGAATAGCTGTAGAGAGAAAGATGTGGTTATTTAATGTAAGAGAAATGTTATTTGTGAACTGTGTGATTTGTGAAAGTGTTCAGAGGATGTGATTAAAGAGATAAACACAACATGTGTCTTTCCAGCTGGGTGTGACATGTTTTAAAGCGCTGTTTGCATGGAAATTTTCTGTTATGGTGAGGGTGAGCCTTAACGTGTCTGCATTCTTGTGTGTACATTATGATGTATGCCTGGTTAACATTCAGGCAACTATAAAAGAGAAAAATATTTAGTAATTCAGTGTTTATCTGCAATGACTTATGATCCTCAGAAAGCAAAGATGTTTTTGCAAACATGGCATGAGGTCATTTTTGTATTCCTTTAAGATATTTCTAGACATTCAATAATCCTTTACCTCTATAACTGAAGCATCTTGTCTTGAAGAATCTAGCAGTCATTTTTTATGTCCGTGTGTATATTATATGTGTTAGAGTGAGTTTATAACCCGTCAGGGGTGAGAAATTTGAGTTTTTAGTTATCTCAATCCTATAATGCTCAAATTTTAATTAGTATTTTTACACAACTAATACATATCTTTTGTATTTTTTAGGAATTGATTAAATTCATTAAATTGTCTCAGTCATATATTGACTGAGAGTTGCTTATTGCAGGTATTAGTCTAGGCATGCACTATATGTTGATCAATAAGTAGCGAAAAAAACTGTCTAATCACTAAAAAATATGTGTTAGGTACTTAAGAAGTAGTAAAGCTGCCACGTAGTTTTTCCTACTAGGGAGCAAAGACAAGTTTTATTTATCAGCAAACGAGTAGTCAAGTGTCCTGTTCAGTACAAATCTCGGTCACAATATATTGCAAAACTTATCATAAGGTTCCCCTATCAAACTAAGTTTTTGATATTTTTTGTTTATATGAAGAGGAAAATCCTCAAATAATAATGACAAATCATGATTTAAGCAATTACATATAACAGTATATATAACTGTTCTTCTACTCATGACAGATATTAGCTTGCTGTCATATTAAATCCTGTAATGTTTTAGGTGAATAGTTATTATATGCCTGCCTCCAGTCAATTCAGTTTGACTTAAAACATGCTTGGCAAACTTCAGTGACCAAAAGGAGACTCACTTGTGGAAAAAGTGGTTGTTTATACAAAAAATGTCATTCTTAAGAGTCCACTTTTTTTTTAAAACATGCAAAGGCCTGACCAAACCAGTAATAATGATCATAGACCAAACAGCCCAGCTACTCCCTGAGAGAAGGTTTGTGTTTGTCTTTCACCTAAGAAAGTATGAGTAATGTAATTGTACAGTGACCTAATTTATTTAAGTTTTATTTTTACATAACACGTTTATCTTTGCATAAATGGAGGTGTCCATAAAAGTGTGTTTGTGAGTGTGTGTGTTTTTTTTAATGTTAGATCTCAAATGATATTGGTAAGATGGTCCCTCTGCCAGCCGTTGTCCAAGCAGCTTATCAGATGGATGACTCATAGCAGATAGGATTTCATTAGCAGACATCAGACCATCCACAGAATAAAAGAGCCATTGATTTTCACCATATCAGCAGGGAGAAAGACAGAAAAGGAGAAAAAGGGGTTTCAGGGAAATATGGGAGTTAGAGGTCCAGAGAAAACTGCAATTGAGAGAAAACTGTGCATCAGTGAAACTAAACCACTTGACACAAAGCACCTATCATCTGTAGTCCCACTGTAAAACACTGCTGATGAGTACTGTAAGAAGCATTGGCTGTACACTGTTCATTATCTGTGTCTATAACGAAACATTGCAGCAAAGGATTTTTGATACTGTGAGAGTCAGGTTTTAATGCCAATATCGTTCAGCAAATTGTTCATATTCACCTAGGGGTTGCTTATCTGAACTTTTTCCCTGACAGTTTCCTTGTAGTGAGTTCAGTATGTAATTCCAGCAGCACCTCATTCATTTTATCTTGTCAGACAGTTCTCTTGATAGTACTTTGTAATGCAGTCAGCATTGGAGAAGGGACAGACTGATAGTGGCTGGACAGAATGAATTGATACCAAAGTGCTTCCAAGTACAGTTTATAGCATTGTTAGTTGATTTGAGTTGCTATCTTCTGTAGGGGCAAGAGTTGCCAAATAACCTAAAACCAAAATAAAGCCTTTGAGCCAAAAGTAATCAACCCTTTTGTGCTTTGCAAGGTATTACATATACTGCATTTACATAGACACAAAGAATAGAAAGAGTGTAGGGAGGAAGGTAGAATTAAATGGAACTCACTGTGAACTGGATTAAGATCATTTGGAATGTTTTTCATTACACCACAGGCTTCTCACTCTTGCCAGATTTTAACATTTTCTGAGAGATTCAGTACGTCATTGGCCAGAGACTAAGATTCATATTTAGTCATTTAGCATGCTTTCCAAAACAAATGGGCTTGGCAGACTCATGTGACCAGGGCACAATTTGTCCAAATTAAAAGGAAGATTTGAGGAAAAGGAAGTTCCTCCCCACTCTTTACCATTATGCTGACCATTTTTTATAGTTGGTGAGGGCAATGCAGGAATAAGAATGCTTCCTGTCCTGTTTCTTAGGAATTAAGATTGCGGGCTGTCTAACAACATCATCAGCAGAATAAGAATTCCTTGAGGGCTGTTTGAGGTCTGTTTGCATTAAAACCAACATGCAGGACTTTGACAAACTTTTCTCCACCCATGCTGAGGGCTTTTTTCCCTAAAATCACAAGATTTTGTCTTGTCCTCTCTTCCCCCCTTCGGCAAGTCATAAGGCTCTGTGCAAATAGTTATATTTGCCAACAGTTGTGAACTGAAATGGAGAGTCTTATCAGCAATGTTTAGCAGCATTTGTGTTCATGACAAGTATTACTTCTGAGCATCTATTTAGCTCGCTTTCCCTTAAACAAAAATGGGCATTGGAATCTTATGCTATCCATGGACTGAAAAACATGAGTGTAAATCTACTCTCTTACTACTGGGGCAGTGTGTCAGTGAATGTTAATATCCTGGTTTAAAGTTTCTTACTTTAATGCTCTAAGGCTAACAGATCTCATAATTATCTTTGAAAATTTAATCCTCATTAAAATGCTTAAATTTATGCCTTCTGCTTAATTTCATCAACCTAAATCTTCAATCTCTTACAAAATATCATGAATACAAAAAGGTGTTTCAATATTCTTTTTAATTACAGTGTGAGAGAGAGGGGAGCAGGATGTAATCCAGCACATTCTCAGGTGGTTTTAACCCTCTTGTACCATCTCATTATAGCACAGTAAATGATATTTCTCCATGATGCAATCTGATAACTTGACCAGATGTGTTGTTATTTGTGTGGCTGTAAATGCACATGGCTTCTTCAGGACTACTAGTACTTCAGTACACCAGTTGAAGCAAGATTCTCCTGCAATGGCCCCTTTTTGTTGTTTTAGAAGTACCAGCTTGTTACATAACATGCAGTCACTAAGAACAGTGTTTATTTTTTTGTACCTTTGTACACAATGTTAGCAGCACAACTTGCAAGTGTTGAACAAAACCAAAAATATGTTGTCTCAATTAGCTTTACCAAAAGAGGAGGATATTTGATCTTTTAGAGATTTTTTTTTTAATTTCTGTGAATCTATTCAAACTATTTGTGTGGCTTTTTGTGTGTTAGTGTGGGTGTGTATTTATCTGTGTGTGGGTGTTTGTGTACACACAGCAAGACAGAGTACAACTGACTGTATCTACCCACACTATGAGCCTCACTCAACCTACAGTTTAAACACAAATTCCCAGTACACCAAATTGCTGAGAATAAGAGTGACACTGGAGTTGATGGTGTGTACCCTCAAAGTGGTTCCAGATCTAACTCCCCCCTCCCACACACACACACACACACACACACACCACCAACACCACCAACACCACCATCACCACCATCACCATCACCAACATACACGCACACACACACACTTTCCCTTGCTTTCCTTTCAAAGAAAAACACTGCTTTACCTTGTAATGATGTCACTGGCCTGTTTAAGGACGATGCAATAGTGTTTTTTTTAATAAGCCCCTTTTTTAATGAATCATAGACAATCAGGACATTCCTTTTCCAACCAAATGCAGACCAAACCTATAATCTTAGTGTGAACAGGGGAGGAGCGGAGTCATTGGTCTGCCTAAACCAAAATGAACTGAGATTAGATTGTTGTGAGGGAATGAGACAGATGTAATCCACAGGAATTTGGGCCAACTCTTCAGGATCCTATAAGATGAACAAGAGTCAGTGGAGATAATGGATCCTTTGTTGTCATCCATTTTAACGTAAGGCTTGTCACTTTGTCTCTTTCGAGTATGGAGAGCTGTTGTAATCCTCCCTCTAGCTCCCACTTTTTTGTCCTCATTTTCATAATTGTTTTTTTGTATGTTTGCTTGGATGGTTGTTAGTTGTGGTTTTTGTTTGGATTTTTTTTTTTTTTATGAACGGAGTAATTTCCTGAGCACCGACAGAGCACATGGAAGGAATAGACTGCATCTGAGCTGCTGATACATATCAACTTTCTGACAAGCCTCATCTAGACAAGACAACAC
>JAPZDY010000021.1:9293403-9324136 GCA_029783645.1 Ctenochaetus hawaiiensis
CATGGAAGGAATAGACTGCATCTGAGCTGCTGATACATATCAACTTTCTGACAAGCCTCATCTAGACAAGACAACACACACACACACACACACACACACACACACACACACACACACACACACAGCCTAGTAAGGCATTGTGTGTAGCACTGCTCATGTGGAAGCTTTTCATTTGGCCCAGCCTCATAACCTGACTGACAATCCACTGTATGCCTCTCTGCCTGTGCCTCATTCCCTCTCTCACACACATCACATGCGCACATACGTGCTTGTTTTTCTCACTGGCTAACAGTCTATATTTGTGACTGAGTCATATAGCTGGCATTGTAACTTAAAAACATCTAATTGGCTGATGGGAAAACAGGGAGCAGTAGAGGAGTGTTGCAGGAGTGAGTCCACATCCCTCTTTCATGCTTCTCTCAGTCGGACCTATTTATCTTTATTTTGCTTAATGCTATTGTTCTCTCCCCCCTCTCTGTCATATAGTTATAGCATTATTTTTTATTGAATTAACCAAGACACAGCAACTGAAGAAACAAAGCTAATAAACATACAGAGTAACTGGACAGTGTCAGATTTGAATCCTAGTAAATGGGGCACAAGTATAAATTCAAAGTTGCTTTGAACATATGGTATCTCCTGTTACTCTCAAGTGGTAATGTTGGCATCTCAGAAATGTAGGAGGACTCACAATACATAAACTTAACAGATCAAGATTGGGTCTTAAGAAATACTAAATTTTCAATTGTGCAATAGGCAGCATCCTCATTAGTTACTCCCAATTAAGTTTTTAGCTATAAAACTGTAGATGACATGGATAATTGCTCTTACTTGAAAAGGCTCTGTCAGAGTCACAGAAGACATCATACAACTATGTCCACAAATTGAGTAGAATTAATCTTTATCACAACCAATAGAACTGTCAAGCAAAAAAGCAAAATAACATGAACTGTCTCCAGAGACTCAAATGTGTTCTTGGTTAAGTTCTATGTCTGTCTACTCTTTGCAGAAAATTCAAGCAGTGCTGAGTTTTGAAAGGCTGACATTCTGATGAATAGGCTTATCTCACTAACAGGACTTGTGGGAAAGAGGCTATTTATTAATTATACTCAGCTTTATCAACAGTTTTATGTGAACACATGAAGCTGGAAGAACACATTGAGTAGAAGAGTGGTCAGAAAATGGCAAGAGACAAGAGTAGTAACTATATAAAGTTAAGGGTTGTTGAACTTAGTTGTATCAAGTTGATTTAATAGCAGTGATTTAATATTTATGAAGTTTATGAATAATCAATTTATCTATCCATTATCATTCAGGGTCCATTCCCAATTTTTACAAGAGTTTATCAAATGGAATCCATGCTGTTTCTGTGATCGGTTACTTAGTGCATCATCCCATACACTACATTTGCGAGGCAATGGCTCAATTCCCAGGATCAGCTCTACCAACACAAATGCCGCTCTTAGACACACCAGCTTTATACCTACTATGGAAGTGTGCTGGGAACATAAAAGAAAGGTTTTATGGGTGTAGTTCAAAGTGAAAGCCGAATTTCTGTAGTGTAACGTACCCTTTTACTGTTATAAAATATATGCCTGATTTTATGATCCCAGGTCTCACTATATAGTCTTGGTTTTACCATCAAAGCAGCTGAGGATTACCTTGGATCTAAGCCCAGCTAATAAATGAATCCCAAAAAAGCTACACCTAATCTCATCTGGTTTTTACTCCGTCCATTTGTAAAACTTGATATCATGAGACAAGATAATGACGTTTCATATGTCTCCCATCACTATAGCCCTGCAAGAAGTGTTACCTTTGTAAAGCATTTATAAGCTTCATAAAAGGAATATTAGAATGCCAAAACCTCAGCAGTATAATTCAGCAGTTTTGAGTTTTGGCCCCCTCTTTTTCAGTTTTGGTATAGAACATTAAACTTCTAAGCAGATATTCAGATTAACAGCTTTGTGGAAACCGAATACTGGACTGCACAAGTTTAAGCATCTGTTTAAGGTAAGTTAGGAGTTAGAATTTGGTTTGGTTAGGTTAGGATAAGTGTTGAGGTTGGGAACTGGCTTGTGATGGTAAGAGCTAGTATAAGAGGTTGGTGAATGCAGTATGTCAGTAATGCAAAAATACAAAGATGAACATATGAGTAAGTCTATGGGTGTGCACATGTGTAGGTAGAGAAGATTTAATCAGGTTAATTCATACATGATAGAGCAGGCTGGGTGATCCAGATGCCCTTCGTGTTTATAGGTAAAGTCAAATGGTAACTGAGGAGTTGGTGTTGGTGAGACTGGGAAACTATTTTGTAACAATAGTGAGTGAACAACACATTGTTTGTTCAAGCAAGTAATGTGTCAGTATAAAAGTCCCAGGTTTTCTGTTTTGAAAACATGAAAATGAATAGTGCACATATTAGCATATTCAATAATAATTAGGTTAAGTAAACTGGATTATGCTCTAAAGTATTGCTCAGTGTGTGTTTTAGTCTGTTTGCTGTCTCCTTATTGTGGCCACCAGGACATTCTTCTGGAGTTTCGCTGTTTGCTATCAAAGCTTGTGACAATTTTTTTTTCTCCTACTACTTAGAGAAGTTCTCTTCCCCAGGTCTTTTTTTTCCAACTTTTTTTCAACTGTAGTGGTTGGGTCTCAGAAAGGTCATTTTATCAGCTAGTCCATACATTTAGATTTGGGTACACAGCAACGACAGAGCAGAAACTATAAGTCAGATAACCTGAAACATTTGGTAGGAATATTTGTTCCCCAAAGGATGATTTCAAATAATTTAGTTGCCTACCTATCCTTTTTCATTTTTCAGAGGCCTGTATTACTTTTAGAACACAAAATTTTCATCTGATTCACATACTTCCATTGTAGTCATGCTTATTTGAATTGTTCTTCATTAAAACAACATGCACAGGATATCTTGTCAGATTGCCATTTGTTTAGGACAGTAATGTTCTTAAGGACATAATATATATTATTTCACACTTTTATACTGTAATATGTATAAACATCCTACAATGTATACCTAAACAGCCACTAGGGGCACTGTTTATGTCTCTGATTTGTTGTTTATTCTCAATCTTTATTGGCCAGCCTGTTCTCAAAAATTGTAAACTTGACTCATCAGTGACTCATGTAAAATGTGGGCTTGTGTTAGCTTTGTGTGTAGGAAAAGCATTCACTGTGTGTGTGAGAGAGAGTGAGAGAGAGAGAGAGAATGTGTGTGTGTGAGAGAGTGCGCGCGTGCATGTGTCTGAAACGTTATCTCATAACAAACCCTCCATCCTTCCTCCTCCTAATCCTCCCCCATCTCTTTCTTAATACAATGGACAGTTCATTGTAACTGTAAACACATATCCCCCTTTTTGAAATAAATAAATAAATAGAAGCCATCCTCACTTCTGTGAATCACTCCTCGTTGTACACCCACACCATCTTCTGCCTTATGGCTCAACTACTTTGAATGCATTTCATATTAAAATCTCTGGATTGTTGAATCATTAGCATTTTATTTGTTTAGTATATTTGCTTTGCTTCTCAGAATATTCTATGAATCAGGTGAACCTAATTTTTTTTTACACTTGCATAGTTATCTCCATAATATTAAGAGGCACTGGAAAGGAATAAAATAAAATACTAATAATGATTGGCTAAAAAGCTTCCAAACAAAGCTAAAAGCAATATTGAATAAAATTTGCATTTTATGCTTTTTGGCATATCTAAGTGCAAGACCACTGTCTTGAAGCCATAGTTTCTGTAACAGTGTAAGCGTTTACTACAAACATAACTCAGCAGCTTCAAAGCAATTTTATGTTCTGCATACTGCATACCAAGCTATTATAAACTGAACTTTGAGACAATATGCTGCTAACACTTGACTATATGACTCACTGGATAAAACTCTGTACAGATGTACTGCCTTGGCCTATGACAAAAATCAAGTGAGTCAACAACTTTGCAAACACAGCTGAACATGAAGCAAATGCAACAACACAAGACACATTATAGAGCAAGCCAGATATATCTTACAAGTCCAACACCTAGTTGTCTGTCTGTCAGCCTTTTATTTTGCGAAGCTTTTGCCAACAACTGAGAGCCAGCCCAACATTCACTCTTGGCTCTTGCTTGGTCATTGTCTTTTTCTCTTCTCTTCTGTCAACATATTATTCTATATCTGTGCCTCTGTCATCATGTCCATTGAGGCTGCATAGCCTGCTTGTGTTGTCGGGCTTGCTGTCTTTGGTTCTGTTGCACATTCAGCCCCACTCCCCACCAGCATTCTTAACATGGTCCACTTTGGCCCCTGACATGAAAACCTCCTCCTCACAACAGTCTGAAGCTCCTGTGTAAGCAGTATGAAAACAAAACACTCCCTGGTGCTCCATATAGTGAGCTGAATGCATGCAGAGCTAACTAGCAGCTCCAGTAGCAACAGTCACAGGTCACTTCAGGAAACTTCTTAAATTACAGGGGGTTGAGGCAGAACAACCAGAGAATATCAGAGGTGAATCAAGAATTTTTTTTCTACACAAAATATGATCAAGTTTCACTAAAGTCAGTGATATTTGTTGTTGTATGAGAGGAAGTGCTTTAAAATATTATGCACTGTTTCCTACTAGCCTCCCCAAGCAGCAAAGTGCAGTAACTGGCAGTCAGGGCTCAGAGTGACTGAAACAAGGACACAATTCACCCTATTAGTTAATGTACCAACAACTTAAATTTTAGCCTTCAGTTAGGTAAATTAATTACACAGTGTTGATATTCAGATTGTTTTCATGCTGCCAGCTAGCACCTCAATCCTACGCCTTATCGGTACAAATCAAAATGTTTTCTGTTTGTTATAGTGCATTAGTTTGTGCAGAAACATATTTATTTAGGTAATATATCTCTGAATAGCCTAAGGTTTTTAAGAGGCCTTCTGACTTAATTCTCGTCTGGCAGCCCCCGTATATACACTTGGTTTTTCTAAAGACATTTGATGAGGCATGTACAAAAAGAATACCCTCCTACTATAGGCCACCTTCAAGTTGTAGTTATGTTAGTGTAAAGTTTAGAAGCTTCTACTAATTTCAGAATGTTTAGATGAAGAAAAAACAACATTAGAATAAGTGGCAAAAAAATATGAAGTGTAAGTGTTGTGAGTTTGGGGCAGTTACCCCTTGTGATTAGTAAGAGCTCAAAATCACATTTGCATTTGCCGTTGCTTTAAGAGATATGCCTAAACTTGACTGTTACACATTGAATGCCTAGCTACATTATATGTCACATTATGTGATGATCAGTAACCATTACTGCACATCTATATATCCATCAAGGAACCACTCATGAAATCACAGAAATCAGACTACAACATTAACTGGAGTATTTGGAGCACCAGCTGGAGGCCGAGAGGGCACTTGGTTCCCATATCTGCCTCGCTTTTCTTTGAAAGTCCTGTGTCAATAAATGGACAGACTTGTGGAAAATACATCTTCCCACTGTGTCTTTGTGCAAAAAATCCATGTTAAAAGCTATGTTGCTGGCCCTGCGGCAGGGTCATTTGCCACAAAGTCCTTGGTGGATACTATTTGGAGCTTTGGGATGAGAACCATGAGTGCTGTGCTGGCTGTTTATAAAGAGAGGAGGGAGGAAAGATGGGAGGGAGAGATGAGGAGCAATGATTAGGCTTGGGTGCTACAGTGTGAAGGTATGACGATATACTTGGGTAATTAGAAATCCCAAAAATAGAATTTTCAATTCCATCAAAAATAAAGACACTCCTCTTTCAATTAAACTGGTAGGGAGATGGGATATTGTGGTGCTCTATTGTAGTGTACAAATGTGTTGTAAATGTGAACAGAGATTCTAACTCGGCTTGCCTCCTGGACAAAAGGGATTTTTATATGTTTGCACAACCCTCACCAAATGACAAAATGAATCCAGTGCTCTTAATACTGTTAAAGTTACAACTACTGGCTGTTTATTCTGCAGGGGAAACATGAAAAAAATTATGTTTTAAAATGCAAAGGAATGCGGTAAACTCATTCACAATATATTTTATAGATTGTGTATGATTAGTCTGATGTAGTGCTCAATTGATTTGGTAGTATGGTTATCCCACCATTGTCATTATTTGATCGATAGTTGGTGATAATATTAAATATTCACAAGTTGCAGCCAGGCTTGCAACTGTCAGTCATTGTCATTATCGATTATTCTGCCAGTTGTTTTTAGGTGATTAGTCGTTTGCAATACAAACTTGCTTTCCCAGAGCCTAATGTGAATGTATAAATATTGTTCTAAATTTATTTGAAATACCTTAATTACGTAGTTTTCTACATTTTGTTCAATAGTTATCTATCAAATATTCACATTAAAAAAGATGGCTGTAGTATGTATGAATGTATGTTTTTTCATTTTTTGCCTAAATACGACTTAATTGACAATCTTACTAGTTCCTTAAAAACTTTTGTTAAAATTACTAATCTGATTTATATCCATTTATTCACTTACACATAAAAATAGAAATTAGCATAGCTAAATGAAATACAAGGCATAGAGTAGAAACAGAACAAGTGTGCAGATGGATGCATTCCCACTGTCCTGGCATTCTCAAACATCTTTTGTTCATCCCCTTACCAACTGCCAGCATGCTGCTATATGGTTTCTGGCCCTGACCCACTTTTCTTAGAGGTGGGTGACGTCACTCTATGAAACATCCCTTTTCTTTTTTTTTCTTTTTTTTCAAAGGATGCATCTGTGCAGCAACACAGATATCCACCATCCAATTCCTAATATGTCTGTGTTTGTGTTCTTTGGGCACAATGTAACTGCAAGTGTTACAGTTGATAGCTCACAGTGCAGCCACCTGGACAGTACAGTCAAGGCCTAATTTTAGCTTCCACAGGCACAAACGCAAACTGACACCGTCTCTTTGTCTTTTCTCTACCATACTGACATGGGCTCTTAAACTGAAACATCAACATGAGGCTGAAGGTGATGGCTATTGATTGCCATTTCTGGAGGTTTTCTTGTGGGCATTACCACAGACAGCTTCTCTCCTCTTGGCCTCCTCTGTCAAATTCTTTCTTCATCTTTTTTTTTAGAAGCAGGAAGGTTAGAGGAATGGTGACTTCAAATCCTGAGAGTAGCAGGGAAAATCTAGATGGCGGAGATTGAACAAATGGCTGTCTTCCTTCCTGTACCAGTTGAGAGATTAGGTAACAAAAAGTGGGAGACTAAACAGTTTTATTTGTACTGCCTTGTTTTTGTTACCGCCTTAAAAAAACAAGTTTGTGCAAATGTTGGAGCCTCTGAAATAAGTTAATGTCTCTCTAAATACATAAAATTTTATGACATGCTCCTTCATATCTACAGATTGATTATGGGAGCGCAACTTAGGAGCTGCTGCTAAGGAGAAAATGTTTTTTGCCAGCACAACCTAATTTTTGATTAACTATTTTTGATAATTAATTCATCATTAATGAAAAAAAAACTTAAATATATCTCAGGCCTCCTCTGCTCTTTCAGTTTCTACTACTAGACTCCAGATTGGTTTTCAGCTTCGTGCAGGTCTTAAAAAAATGCATGAAATAAAATGGAGGCTGCATTCACGTCACGTGCCCCCTCATGATGCTGGAGCTTTTTTTATTTTTTTTTTTCCTGCCTCAGCATCATTGCAGCATTACGAGGTCGCTGTTAGTGTATCAGGCTTCAGCAGCTTCTCTGTCCTCACCTGCGTCCTCCTCCTCCTGCCTCTCAGGGCCAGGAGGATGGATGAGTCACTCCAAAGAAAAAGCCATCTAAACCTCTTGTTGCAATATGTCTGTCTCTCCATTTTTCAGCTGTTTGCAGGCCTGGCTCAGTGCTTGCTGTCTCCCTTTTTACTTGTTGTTTCTTACAGCCTTTCTGAATGCAGGGTCTTTTTTTCTGTCTGCTTGTTTATGTGCCTGCCAGGGTTCGTCCTGTTCCACTAATCACTTGACTCCTTGTCTGCTAACCTGTCTTTCTGCTTGTCAATGGATCCATGCTTCTCCTCATGCTTAGCCAACAGCTTGACTCCCAGCACTGTCTTCACACTTCTATTCTCACATGCCATTCTTCCACCTGAACATGCTCAGACATATACTACGGAGAACTGTAAAACATCAACACTTACTCATGTTTTTCTCCCACTTCAAGAGAGAAATATCAAATAAACAGGCACTTAATCAGGTTTAGTAAATGTGATAATGATCTTTTATCTGCATTTTTGTTTAAAACTGTAAACATGCTATATAGATTATGATTTTTTTTTCAAAAGCATCCTGCCTTTCTGAATTTTAGAGCTCAGTGGTTATTAGTGTCCTCTCTACTTACTATGCACAGCAACACAGGTCTCCCATCCAAAGTTTCGAGTGGCTGGGCTTGGTCTGCTCTGCTGTGGCTGGCAGCAAAAGCTGTTTAAGTGTGTGTGTGCGTGTGTGTGCATTTGGTTTGGGTGGCCTACAGAGTCTCTTCATCTCTTCCCCCTTTGGAACAGCTTGTTATACAGACTCTGCTCTGCCTGCCCAGAAGCTTTACTTTAAAAACATTGTGTTTCAGTGGGTGTGTGTGGTAGCACACATGCATAGCCGTTGTAATTTTTGTGCTAAGTATTTGTCCAGAACATGATGTCACTTCCACTTTCAGTTTGATGACTGAAATGTTGTCTTCGTTGCAAAATAACTGTCATTGCCAGTGAAAATTTCTATGATGTGAAACAGGCAGAAATGTTTACAGACAGCATAATGTATTACATTTTTATTTACATTAGGTTTAATCATGTTTACCAACTTCCTTCCTTACTCTGTAATGTATCATCTGGTGTTTTCCATGTTTCCGTGAAGGTTTTAGCAAGTACAGAATGTAAAGGGGATGTAATGCTATTGACATGCAACCAAATAAAATGTTGTTTTAAAACTTAATTTGAGACTTCTTTAGGTTTGACTATTGTTAGTATCATTCGGGATAATGTAAGAACGCAACTATAAAAAAAAATTTACATTGTTCTAGTAATCTTAAATCAGTTTAATATGAAAAGGTTACATAATTGACCTGAAGACAATATTCTCAGGCTGGCTTATTAGTAGAAAATAATTTTGGCATTTCTTAAAAAAATAACTAAAGCCCCTTTCACACACGAACT
Source organism: Ctenochaetus hawaiiensis (assembly GCA_029783645.1). Lineage (NCBI taxonomy): Eukaryota > Metazoa > Chordata > Actinopteri > Acanthuriformes > Acanthuridae > Ctenochaetus > Ctenochaetus hawaiiensis. Next base: position 9,302,561 of record JAPZDY010000021.1, read on the forward strand.
CTGGACAATATCCAGAGAATTAGACCAGAATAATGTCCAGATGTACCTGTTCACACATGCAGCAAACATCAGGAGACTGTTGGTGTGCGACGTGCTTGCACATATTGGAAATACCCTCTGTAGTTTGGGCGAGGGGCAGCGCCTTGGTAGGAGACTGCAGGAGGCAGGAAATTTCAAAAGTTGCGCAACAGAAACCTCACTGTTTACAGAACGCTGAAGGTGATCTGTAAGATGATTTTGGTGTCAGCCTGAACAATCAGATGTTTGCAGATCTCCTTGTCCTCCAGTTTGCAGACATTTCACATTCTTCATCATTGTTGAAAATGACTATCCTCCATTCTCCTCAGACATTCATATTTTTCTGGTCATGCACCAGTTGCATGATATACACATCATTAATTTGCCCACTCCCTCACTCCGGACAATTGTCTGCTGTGTTCGTACGTGTGGCTCACCCAGACTTTAGACTAGGGGTCTGCAAGGGAAAAGTCCAGGCTGAATAATCCTAATGTTTGTGTTTAAACATACAGCTCCTCTCGAAAAAACTCTGGGTAAATTCAGAGAACAGTGCAAGTGTGAAAGAGGCTTGAGGCACTCTGAGGCCCAGTATGTGTAAAGCTCATGACGTGCAGCACCAGGTAGGTTTTACTCCCATGTGTAAATCTGCATGCTAATGTTGAAAGCTTAGAATGAGCGCATGTGCAGTTGATGTAGAAATGGGAAACTATAGGTTTAAATGCTGTGTTCAAAGGTGGTTCTTTTTATTTAAGGAAGTGTGTGTACCAACCTCTTCCTGTAGATTGAAGGGTGGACCTCAAAGTTATAATAATGATACACTGTGTGGTGCTCTTGGTGGTCTTTATACTGGTGTGAGTTTGTTTTCACTTGTTTGGACCCTTTCTAAAGTTAGCACTTCTCCAAATTTATCCTTAACCCTAGATTTTAAATTCTTTTTAGAGACCAGATAAACATTACTTTGAAAATAGTTCTCCCTACAAGTAACTGATGAATCCTTTAGACACATTAGAAAATGTGATCACATTGTGTTTTTCTGTGGGAATATTTCCAAATGTCTAACTCCTGACAGTGTACTTTTGTTCTGCATTTGTGATGTTGTTGTTGTTTTTTTTTTTTTTTATAAATTTGGCACCGTCTTGTCCTGTTTAACTTCATGTCCTTTGGCTTCTCCTAGAATTACATTACTGTGTCTTGAGAAGAGACAGCTAATTTCGTTAGCACTTGTGCTAGCATCCTTCTGAACGGAAGCCATTAAGTCATTTAACAGCATGTACCGCACGCTCTGTTATTTCCCTCTCTGTTAATTAACCCCTGCCATACCCATTCATGTACTCTTTCACATCAACTCCAATCAGATTTATGTCCTGCTCCACTCTAAACATGGCGTGGTGAGTTATTTACTCGATTGTAATTTAATTTCACTGGTCACTTGAGTCATGTGTGCATACAGTTTAATAAGTATCTGACTTTGTGTGTTTTTTTGCTGTTAGTGTACATGCGGGTTCAACTATGACACCTTGAATTATTTGAGGAATTGGATTACATTGTTGTATTTGTTTATCACTGGCATAAGGAGTGGAAGTTATTTTCATCTCCATAGCAAAACTGACAAAAAAAACATGTAGACATACAGGAAGCAAAAGTGCATCTTAAGAACAGATCAAACATAATGCAAGAGTGCAGGTTGCAAAGTCTCTATATGCTGCTCCCATCTGTAAACATATATCTTTTTTTCTCCAGACTTTTTGCAATCTACAAGTGGATGATTTTGTCATTTAGATTTTCTGAAAACACATTCCACAAACAAATAAAATGAAAGAAAAAGAATCACATGATAAAAAAGGAAAAATCAGGGGAAAGTCAAGGCAAGCATTAGATAAAGACAGAATTTAAAATAGTGACATAATAATGCAGATTTTAATCTCATTAAATGTAGCATACAGACTCACTGTTGTTAGTATATAGCTGCCATGAGAACAAATACACACAAACAAAATACTCTTTCGTTAGCACAGCTGTAAATCTGTCAGCTCTTGCTTGAGGGCAGTTCTGTATTTACAGGAAAGGAAACAGACCTAAGGAGACTAAAAAAAAGAGAGGCCAGTAGACTGTTGCAAAGAAAGTTATTTATTGAGGACACTACCTTTAGTGAACCCTGAAACAAACTGTCAATTAACAGAAATGTGCTTTTGACAAATTAGATTTAAAACAGCTTACTGAAGTGAAGTGTGGTTTAGAATAGTGTCAGAAGTGGAAAGAAAAATTGCTAAAGTTGTGAAAGCTGCCTTAACAGGATGAGGAAATCCAGGCAGCACTGCTGCAGATAATTATATACAACCAAATGCTGACATTAAAAAAAAAAAAAATAGGTAGCATTAAACTGAGCCACAGCAGGGAAAACTGGAGCAGCAGTTAAGAGAAAATACTCTGGGTATAGTCAAAAAGAAACTATAGAAGTTGCAAATTAAGTTTTTTAAACTTGTTAACTTGCACAGTGTACCCCAGAATACACAGAATTATTTATTATTTATTTGTTTACAATAATAACCCAACAGTTTTACATTACATCAACAGTTGAACATCATTTTTGGTCATTTATTTCTTTGGCCAAGCCCAATAGTTGTTTTTACTTCCAGTAAAAACTCTCTGATTTTCTTTTTCCCTCATTCTCTGACGTTGGTAGCTTCTTTACAAGCAGGTGTTGTTTCCTAACACCTGATCTCGTAGTGTTGATAAATATTTATCAAGCTCAGTCTCTTGAGGTGTGTGCCTGTCTCTGCATATGCTCCTGAAGTGACTATGGAAATATCTGTGCATATCTTAGTCTATAAGGACAAGCCTCGGTATTTGTGATAATTTCTTCATTTTGTACATTTATGAATACTTTTCCTCTGTGGTGCAACATTTATTTGAACTTTGTCGGTGGCTGTTCATAGGATGCAAGGTGGAATACATTAGCAGGATCAATGAAGAGTATTTCAGAGTGAGACTTCTCATGGCCAGCAAACTCTTTTGGATCAATTTTGGCTGCAGTGATGTTAAATGCAAAGATAAGTGAAGTAGTATTGTATGAACTATGAGACATGATTACATGTGTTTTTTATTCATGAGTGGAGTCGCTGGTATTAAATTTGAGTCAGAGACGCAGATCAACAGCAGGATTGTGACACCATGTGTTTGTGTGTGTGTGTGTGTGTGTGTGTGTGCGCGCGCATGCAAGTGCGTGTGTGCATGTGAACGTATGTGCGTGCGCGCATGTTTTAGTGAGTGGTAGCATCAGGTTCCTGTTCTTAACCTTAGCGTGTGTCTGCATGAGGTATGAGGAAGAGATCAGTCATGAGATGATGTGATGAGTTCACAACAAGACAAAGACGAGAAAGAATGAGAGTCAAACCAGAAAAAAATGGAGGGAGACAACTGGGCTTTTATCTGGGGTAAGAGAATGCAACATGCTTCAAAGATTTTGTTTGTCTTATGCAGTCTTCATATTTATTTTTCTAGTTTCGACATACCGATGACCTCCAGCCTATTGGTTGTGCCTTTTTCTGCTTATCTCTTTTGCAGTTTGTTTGTTTGGCATAATATTGTGCAATTAGAGAAAATAAACACACTTAAATGCATTAAAGCTGGAATAAACTAGAGATGACTACAGAGGAGCATCTTTCTTTAGTGTAAGCCATTTCTTTCCTGCATATTCTTGTGCAGAGGGACTTGATCTTGAGGTAAAATGTGAAAAGCAAGAACATATAAACTCTGTCTGCAAATCTGTGGTAAAAACTTTGTTTTCAGTTTGTTTGCCAAGGAAAGTTAAGGTCATGTTGCATTGTTAAGTTCTGGGGTAGTTGTCGCATTTTATGTGTGGACTTTTGAGAAAGTTGCTTTTTCAATATAAACATCACTTGTATTGTTGGTCAGCAAGCAGCTTCATCAGAGCAGCTTTAGGTCTGATGACCAGATCAAAGCCTTACTGACATGTACACTGTAGAGGGACAGTGATGTTTGTTGATTTCCTCAGCTTTATTTTTTCCACTTAATCTTGGGATTTAAACTGGTACCCATATGGCTGTTCAGTACACTATGCACCTCACATACTTAATTTAGCATTATGCTGTGTTCTGTATTTAAAGCAAAATTAATGCTGCTGTTGTCAGAAATGTCACAAAATAGCAATTACATGACCCTGTGGAGCCCCCCCCTCCACTGAACTTTAATGAACAGCTGTTTGCTCTCTCTCCACTTTGAGGGTGAGGAACTGGAACAGTGACAGGATGTCAATCATTTGTGAAGTCATGACAGTTAAATAACAGCACCGGCACAGTACACTATTTTCTCCTCAGGCAGAGTGACAAAGCGGTCAGAGGAAATGATTACATTACCAGAAAACAAGCCAAAAATAGACTTAACTGGCTAATGTAAATGCAGTTATATTTTATTGTTTAAATAAACATTGTTTTGTTTAGTGTAGTCTCTGTTCATGTTCATGGCCAACAGGGTCTGAAAATAACATCTATCAAGCATCAAAAAACGTGGGCAGATTTTCTGCTTGGCCAGTAACATTAAATCTCACAGGGCTATCCATCATACTGGCAAATTTGTAACAAAGAAGTCTTGAAATGGTTTCATGTACATTGGAATAGCTTCATGGTGCATTTAAATGCACCTCTTAAACTCAGAAATCTATCCTTCAGTGGCCATGAACGTGCAGTCAGCTGTTTGACCTACAGTATGTTTCTCTCTACTCCTCAGCCCTCTAAGATGTGCTTGTTAAATCCTTCCTGCATCGATTTTCACAGTGCTAATAAGTTATCCATTCCAAAATGTTGCCTTGAGGATTGCAAGGCTGTTTGCCCATCTGCAGTGACCATGAACACATTTTTAGCTCTGAAATACAGTGTTTGCCTTCACAGTGCTGAGTGATGCAGCCAGTCACTAAATAATACATAAAAACACTACCTTTAATCTCCACTTTGATACATGCTGGACATCTGACACATCTTGACCTCTGACCCACAGACACCACCTTTCAGTCATCCTTATGGTGTTTCCTCATGCAATAATTAACTTTTTTTTTCTCCTAAGGACTGAAAAAACGTACCAGGAAGGCCTTTGGGATACGGAAGAAAGAGAAGGACAATGACTCCACGTAAGTCTTGATTCTTTGTGCTGGAGTACTTTGTGAAAGTAAAGTGAGTTAGTCATAAGCACAGTGGAGCAGAGAGGTGACTAAAAAAGGTGACTTTTTTTTTTTTAGGAGAAAAATATGGCAGTAGGCTGTGCATATACATCAGCAGAATGAAAGGATTAGAATGAGTCAAAACAATTGGGGATTAGTATTAAATAAAAGGGCTTGTCAATTACTTGTAAGACTGCAGCAACCATCAACCATGCACAGCTTAGGTTGAGGTCTACTAGTCAGATATGACCCTTGGTCGTATATTGTGTGTTGCACTGTATTAATGAATTGGGTAGTACAAATCCTATGTGACATGTTACTGGGTATTTACACAAAAATTGGCATAATTAAAATATCCAGTGTTTGTGACATTGCTTGTTTGTAATTTTTCGAAAGTATTTATGCAGATTGGAAGCAAACTCAGCGGGATCCAAAGAAGACTGAATAGACCAATAAGATAACTTATGAATATTTGCTGAGCTAGCAAAACCTTTTTCAGTGTGATAGTTTTCCTGGGGTGTTTAGCCTATTTGTGGTTGTGCATAACACACTTAGATTAACTATAAAAAGTTTCTGTGCTGCAGTGTCGGTGAGAGTGTGATTTGTGAGTGAATAAGTGTTTTGGTATGTTGATGTGCAAAGATTTTCTTTGAATACCCGTCTTCAATATTTTAGCTCAGCTGAAAAGCAAAGCACTTGATTTCAAAAGGAGGCGCTTACATGATACGTGACTTTCATGCTCTTCTTTCTTCCCTCTTTCTCTTTCACTTCTCACAGGGGGTCCCCTGACAGAGACGGGGGTGTAAGTAACAGAAAATATTTAATATACGTCAGCCAATTAATTCATTTGCAAATTACTATTCACATTAAATACAGGAGGAAATCAAGTCTGGTGATTATGAGATACATTTTTTATTTTCTCTGTCCTTTTTACTTGCCAGGAACCCCAAGAAGTTGAATCGGTACTCAATTGTAGTTATTAGTCCTTTGAAGTAGACTGACCTTTGGAATAGTTAGTCACAAGTTTAGAGCGTAGACTGGTTATAGACATCACTGTGTGTCCTTCTACCCATCAGTTAGTCACAAGTATTGCTGTTTCAGCTATCTTTTAATTAGCAGGCACTCTGAGGAGGCTTTGAGAAAAACAAAATAAATAGGTCAACAGGATATTTCCTAAGACCCTTTGGGGCAGCTTCAAGAGACCTAAATTTTGAAATATTATCCAGCACTGTTGAACTTGTGTGTAGCATGTTGGATAATCACAATAATCATCATCATAATCAAGTTACTGGTGACCAAGAGATTTAATTTAATTTTCAAAAAACACTGATCAATTCTTCAGCCTTAGAGTTGCAAATATGAAAGAGGACAACACTGAAAACAAGTGAGGAACTGTAAGAGGAAAAATTGGAAACTGTGGGACGGTGTCACTTGATGTAATATCCAGAGTACACAGGATCGAGGTTTATAGGGCAGAATTAACTGCATCATAGTTCCTCTGCATATGAGCTTTAGAAAGACATCCAGTGGTAGTGCAGTAGCGCAGAATATACTGTACCATCATTCTCTGGTGGGATTATAATCACAGTCTCTCTCTCCGGTCTCAGTCTCAGAGAAAGACCAACGGGGCCCCTAATGGTTTCTACGGAGATATCGACTGGGACAGATATGTAAGTAAAAGCTTAACTGTAGGTTTAATATTACTACATACTGATTTTAAACACTGTTTGGTCTGCAGCCACACTCCTTGAAAATGACCGCTTTGTCTTATTTGCATTAAATGTGCTTACAGTATTGATCTATGTTATTGTAAAATCAATGTGCCACTAAGAAAGTCGTGGACAAAGCAAGAAAGAAGTGGCTAGAGAGGAGCACTACTTCAAGTCGACTAGTAGCTTTTATCATGTGCAACATTATATTGCTTACATTTTACAACCAGATTATGACTTTGTCAATAACCATTCAGTTGCGTTTAATTAAGCAGAGAGCCTATCATATGTTATGACTGGCAGTATAATTTCTCATCTGAATGTGTTGATGAGAAGTCATTTAACATAATTAGCGAACAATACTCTTTAAACCAACTTTGTATTTTGTTTACATACAACTAATATCACAGAAGTATTTTACTAATTACTTCATAGAAACATTGAAAGAGGTTTATTCTGAAATTACCCCTCTATTTTGCAGAATTCCCCTGAGCTGGATGATGAGGGCTACAGCATCAGGCCTGAAGAGTCAGAGGAGGGAGATATCCTCAGCACTGCTCGATTTGTCTTTTGACAGAATGAATTAATCTTATGTTATCCCTGCCTATTTGTTTTTGCTCACTAAATATAGATTACTTTTATTGTTTGTGCTGTGTCTGTTAAATATGCACATTCTGATAGGGCAACAGTATGGGAAATTTCATTCACACAGAAATGTATGTCATCCTCTCTTAAGTTCTGCCAAGGATGCCAAATAACTAGAAACTTATTTATATAATCAAATCCTTATGTTTTTTACAGATAAATCCACATAAAAAATGCTCTTGACGTAAAGTGATGATGAAGTGCGTCAACTACTTTGCAAGGTGTTAAAACATCCAATTAACAAAAATCTAAATAAAGGTAATAAGGCACAGCACATAGCAGAGCTACAAAAGAATGACTCATTGATGCAGCAGACATAAACAAGAGGGTGCAGAGAGGAGTTTAAGAGAAGCTCAAAAACATCTTTGTGAATCATAGAAATATCACCACAGTCAATACACTGATTCCCCAGACTGTTTATAACTAGCAGAGGTGATGATCTGTTTTCTTCTCTGATATTTAATTCTTCACTTTACAATTAAATATCAGTATTTTTACTATTTGATTGCTGCTGTCCTGTGGGCCTGAATTTAAAATAAATTCAATATTAATATGAGGTCATCACGAGAAATTAACTAATAGTCTCTCAGAAGCAAAAGGTTTGTAAGGTTTCAATGTGGGCACGTTTGCTTTCCTTGACACTTGCCACCTATCACCAAAAAGACCCACTTCTTTTCCTCTGATGAGTCAGAAGAAGAGGAGGACCACAGGAAAAAATTTAAAATCAAGATCAAACCACTCCCCTCTGACCAAGTAGTGTCAGTGCCCTCAGTTGATGAGCTCAAAGCATCCATAGGCAACATAGCACTGTCCCCATCTCCTCTGGTGAGTAGCCCTGACATCACTGCCCTGTCGCTGTCAGCTTTCATAAACAGATGGTGATATATTAGTCTGTGGATGTTTATAATGTGCATGTGCAAATCACTTCTGCGTCTTACCTTTATCCTCTAACTAACTTTAATTTTGTTTGATTTTTTTTTTGTTTGAGTTTGATTTTTCTTATGTGCCCAGAAATGGCCGTATATATGTGCTGTCCATCTTGTGTCTGTGATATGTGCTTGTTTTAGCTGTTATATACTTTGGATTTTTCCCCACTAATTTCATGGCTTTCCATTTAACCCTTTCCAAATTCTTTATCCCATGTTTCTGTAAAGAATGAAGTCAGCTGATCTCTCTGATAGTTTAAATTTTATATAGTTAATTGTGACGCTTGTTTAGTGCCATCAATGACCTCAGTGTTCTCATCTTCAATCCAGTGTCGTTTAACAAGGCTAAATGGGCTAAAACAAAACAGAAACCATCTGACAACATGCTGCTGTTAAATAGCATGGTGTGAAGATATTGTTTGAAGTGATGCAGCTCAGCTGATGAGTCCAAGCAAACGTCCCTTTAAACAGCCTACAATTAGGAGTGGGACCCTGCCTTTTTAGCTCTTACCCATAATTCCTACTGTAGGCTCCTCAGTGAGGACAGTTAGCTTGGGTGTCTGCCTTAAATAATTCAGATAGGAAAGTGGGCACAATGAGCCTGCTGGTCAGGCTGCTGTACATTGAGATTGCTTGTGGTCATTTGAGCTTCTGGACTCAATAATTTAATCCAGCGTCTGCGTGTTCACCTCTCAGGCTCTGTTAACCTGATCAGGTGTGAAGGTCTTCCATGGCTAATAATGGTTGTGTGCTTGTAGCAGAAAGGAGACATTAGTTGTTGTTGCCATTCTGAATGTTTTCTTACTACAAATATAACACTCAAGAAGCTAGTTGATCATCAAAAATCTGTCAACAGAATTATTGTATTTTTTATTTTAAAAAGTTAACTTGCAGTGGAATGTTCTACAGTTCCAGCTCCTACAACCTATTTCATGGTTTTCTATCATTATGAACTTGAGATCTTTTAGTTTCAGTTTGCTAGTTAGAAGGAAGGAAGGAAATTTTTATAGGCTATTTACAGTTTACAAACATTTGAATTTGTAAATAGAAACAAACAGTTTATTAGTAAGATGATGATGACATTTTAACACTAAAAAATGCCTCTGAGCATTTAGGGGTATTTGTAGTTTTAGCCCCAATGATAAAAGGGAGACAGCAAACACCAGTAAAGCTGTGTGCACTCTTTTCATCAAGAGAGTTGTAGCTACAGAGAGAGGCAAGTCAAACCTTTACAAGGATATCAGGTCCTTCAGCAAAAATCAATGGAAGAAGGGCACCTTTTCCTATCTGTTCATTGCTCTGTAGGTCACAAGTATCTAAACCCTATAAAACTGTCTAAGCAAGCTTAATGCATATTTGACATCCTCCAGAAAATTTCATACATGCTACTGTGACTTCTATCGCCAGAAGATCAGCTTTTGCATTTTTTTTGCTCAAATACTGTCCATTACTGGATATAAGAATAAAATGAAAGGAAGGTGTGAAAAAATAGATAATACTGAAACCTAATGTGTGGAGGTTTTTTATAAACCAAAAGATTTAATTTAATTTAATATAATGCAGTGAAGTCACATTTATTTTAATCAACATAATAACATTGAAATTACTTGCATTAGAAATTGCCACCTTTAACTCTACTAGTTCAAATTAGCATCACGTTTGCTTGTGCAGAACTCTTCCCCCCTCACACATAAATTGCATGAGTCACACAGACACTCCCAGTCCCTGGCAACTCTTTGTAACCTTGGCTATGGACTGACGATAAAACGGTTTGATGAAAAGAGGAAGAGGGGCACAATGTTAACAGGCCTCTAAGAGCGAACACTGCTTCTTTACATTTCTTTCTAGTTCTTCCTTTTCCTTGAACTAATCCAGTAAAACTTCAGCCTGCATGAAAACATTGATAAATTGCATGTATTTTTCAAAAACAAGACCCACACTGACAACAGCCAACAGCCATTTGAATACCATTAAAATTCCCTAGACTAATAACTTAGACTCTATATTCTAATGTCTTGACATTGGTTTTCTGCTTGTAAATGTGACATTGCATTAGTAAATCTTGACAAGCTCTTAGCTGAGCTATAAAAAACCTGAAACATTTACCAAGTGTTACACATTTCTAGATACCAAGTGCTGTATTTAAAAGACCACATTAATTTAATGTCAGTGGTAAGATTTGACATAATATGTATGAATTATTTACATATAAAAAAGCCTGTGAAAGGGACATGAGGATGCAAGTTAACAGCTCATATCATGGAAAACGTCAGCTAGGATTTGGTGCTCATATCATGTTAGGAGGAGTAGTGGATAATGTGTAGGCGGTTGAATGAAGGCTTGACAGAATGCAGTAAAGAGCCATCATACTACACCAGTTTTATCCATCAGTATTAATTTTTTGCAATTGGTGTAGATGATTGCCTACATTATACACAGAATCTATGCTTTGCATTGCCAATGTTAAAATGCTTTCCCCTCTAGTCTTCTAACCATTTCACCCCACTCTTGTGTTTATTTCTCTTTTATCTCTCAATCCTTTGCCTCTAATGATGCTAACCTCTGCAGAGGAGTCCGGTAAGCCTTTGCGTTGCATGCTGTATTGTTGATCTTTTTTAAGTCTTGACTGTTACAATAACACTGTTATCTCTCCTAATACTTGCAGTCTGCTTATAAATGTGTTTTCCCATTAAATCTGCAGTGTTTCAAAAATAGCTAACTACAAGGGAAGCAAGATATCAAGCCAGTGTGTAATAACTGTTTATAGGCTTTACTACAGAATTTATGGAGCAAATTGCCAAAAATTTGTGCATTGTCTTTTGAGAGTAGTTCATTGTTGTGTGTATACATGAATGTGTATGTGCGTGACTGCTCTGGATTTTTGTAACACATGTTGACATCTTTGCTTAGGAGCTTGAGGTTCAAGAGCAATGTCTTATTAGTTTTTTCCGCTGACTAAGATGTCTTAAATCTGATTTTAATTGATTCTGGAGTTTTGAGCTTCCAGTTCTCAGTCCAAATAACAAGGCTGCCAGCAGTAGAGGAGGCAGAGAGACGGTCAGAGATGGAGTTAAAATGTGGAAAACTAAGAAAGAAATCTTAAACCACACATAAGTTTTCTGTTATTTTAGTGTCTACAAGAATTTGGAAGAAAAATAAACAATTTTTTATGATGATAATGATCATAATATATGCCATTATTGTAGCAACTCACTGTGCATTGAGGTCTACACAGAGAGGTCTGTCAGGGAAACTCAGCCACTTCATTGCTCACCTGACTCTCTTTTCTGAAGTTAAATGTGCCATTGCTTTAGCAGCAAAAGAAAAGATGCATTATTATTGTCAAAAATGCAACAAAATATTAAACATTGACAAGTCTGAACACAACCATTTATTTGTTAAAGGTCATGGTTAATCCCTGACGGGGGCTAAAAGGTCATAGCGTGCAACTGTGAACACTTCCTGTTTTTCTTCCTGTTTACATACAACAGGCAGACAGGGATTGGTTGTGACAGAGAGTTGCACTGTCTCCTGCACCAATTTACGCAATGAAAAGAAGCCTTTCTATTAGCATGTCCCTCCCCCCTGTTACATCACTTTAATCACTCATGGCTCACTGCACAACTGGAACAAGCATAAGCGTGAGGGATGGAGGCGAGAGAGGGTTGATGTGAGGTGGACATGACGCAGGCAGATGGAGAGATTTCAGCAGAAACTGGAAAGACCAAGGGACCAGATGAGAAACTACAAGGGGAAATAAAAGGAAAATCAAAATAATAAGATTGCAAAATTCAGTTTTCAACAAAAATGATCATATAAAGGAAAATGAGTGAGAAAAGAGAACTGATTGAGGCACCTCAGCATGATATTCTGGATGACATCCAGTTATTGTTTATAGATGACATTAGAGATTAATTCAAATATCCCTGTTCATTTAAAGGCATTGAACTGCTCAACTGTTTTTTCTCACCATCAACAGGCATTTACACAGTAACACAGTATCTGTTTGAGTAAGTTATCCTCAGCTGCCTCCTCATACCCACTGGCTTTATTTTCAAAGACTTCTTTGGCTGTTTGCATTTATGCTGAAAAATACCTAAACCACTAAGACTGCACAACAAAAAACTCTTTTCATCCCCAAATCTGACCAACCAGGCTAAAATTCTTCTTCTCCTGATACAAATGTTGTTTGCTTTACTGATTTGTTACTCTCTGATCAGGTATCTCTTCTCTCTTCCTTTTTGCTGGTCACAGAGACGTAGCCCGGTAAGTGGCCTTTTCTTTCGTCCTTGGGTCGGATCAGAAATATGTCACGTGTCTCTTGTTCTGTACCCTTTTGCCCCTCACCTTGTCCTTGGAGTTGGTTGAATAAGACAGAAAATACATAGGTGGGTTCAGTGGCTGAGAATGGGTCAAAATTGTTAGCTAATTTGTTGTGACAGTTGTATTTACCCTCTGAAACAAAACATAGAAAATGTATATAAGATACATGTACTTCTTCAAGATTCTAAAGATCACTCGTGAACTTGTTTTTCATGTCGAATGGCTTCATGCTTGGTCTCTTTAGTGGGAGAAAATTTGCACTTTTGACAGCTGGACCCTTTGATGTCTTACTTCAGTCGCTCCTCATCGTTGTGTCTTCTCATCTCATCTGCTCCCATCTCTTCCCCGCCCCTTTCTCTCTCTCTTTTTCTGCTTGCTGACTTTCTTGGCTTCTTGTGTCCCACTCATGGTGAATTCATACATATGGTCGCATACACATGGGTGTTAGATTACAGCTGGAGAGGCAATATTATTGTGATGTTACCCCTCCAGCACTTAAAAAAAAAATTCTTTTAACTTTGTTACGCTCCACCTTTATCAGCCTCACGCTTTCTCTGGTACCAAGGGCTTTTTGGCTTCTTAAGACATCAAAAGCATGTTTTGAAATGTACTTCTGCTGCAGGCAGCAGCAGTTCACCAAGTTGCCATTTTCTAACCATGATACTAACAAAAATTTGCTATGGAGTTTGTTTTTTTTGTTTGTTTGTTTGTTTTATTTTTCAGAGTAACTCAACTTCCTTCAAAAATAAAACTGTAATCCCTACTACAGATGTTGAAAAAAGAATGTAATTAGTATTAACATGTTTTTTAGTTGGACAGAAGAAATTGAATAATACTGAGGCTAAAATAAACCTATTTACAGTTTAGAATTAGGTAGATTATCTTTGACTCCCATACACTGATATTTTACATTTTATACATCATTTTCAACTGTTGTACATAGAGGCTCTGTGGATTAAAGACGTATGTAATACTGAATTAATGCAACATTGTACTTTTTAGAATTTTGTTGGAGACATTTTAACATTTTTTGTCATTTTGGCCTTTACATTTTACTGTCATTTTTGTCATGTTACAGGGTTTGAAAAGGAATATATCCAGTAAGTAATAGTCTTGTTGCACCTTAAACACCATGTTCACTTTTAATAATGTTGACTAGCAAGAGTCAAGGTTACAAATAGATTTAATCATGGTTCCAGGTGAGGAGATTGCCAGGCCAAGACGTGTTGTCCCTACTGTACCCACTGTAGCCCCAACAGCAGCCCCCACAGCAGCCCCAGCACCAGCCCCAGCACCACAACCCCCCAGGTATGTATCTGATTGTTCTCTCACAAGGTGTGTCATTGCTGATCCTGTTTTGTCTTATAGCAATTTCTACATCCAATGTGTTCTGTGTATTTACAGAGTTGCATTCCTGAAAAGGCTGTGCAATCAGACCCACTGTTTGAAAAAATGTTATCTGGTTTTATTTGGGCTGAGACACTGGATTCCTTTTGTTTTGTTTTGTGAAAAGATCCAGTTTTTTGTCTTTTAAAGCAGTGCAGAAGATTTGCTGTGTAATGTATTCTTCTGACACTTGGTGTTGAGTCTAAATAAAGGATTAATACAATCCTGAAAACAAAGTCACATAAAACAAAGATGGTAATGAGAATGTGTATCACATAGCACAGCTTAATCAATAACAACACAAAATTATCATTACATAAGTAAATGGTTCAAAGTGCTCTATATAATGTAAACAAAATAAATGCAAAGGCTGTGCTAAACAAGTATAGACTGTTGACAACTAATAATTGCAACAATGATTATCTTTATCTTTTGTGTCACAACTTCTTCCATATTGTTCTTTTTCTGTTTCAGCAGTCAGCAAACACCAGTCTCTGAAGACACCACAGCCTTATTTGGGCCTCCTCTGGAAACAGCCTTTGGAGAACCAAAAACTGAAGGTAAACCTCCCCTTTGTGTCTTTGTCACTGTGTTTCTAAATTTTTACACATTTCTATGTATTTTTATGTGTCTGTATTGGTTCTTAAAATATGTATGGATCAACGGTTGTTGCTATTGTTGTTTTTTTGTGAAATGGTGACAGCAACACAATGAAAAAGGATTTTTGAGCACATACTTAATGCCCCTTTAAGGCTGCCAGCTAAGCCCAGCTTGGCTGTCATAGTAGATACACACTCTCCTCCTCCCCCTTCCTGTTACCTATTTGTCTGACATCATTGCTCTTCCCTCAGGCTCACTGTGCAGTCGTGGATTCACTCCATCTGTCTTTGCTAAGGTCAAAGTTGAAATTGGTACTGGGAGGTCATGTCCATCTGCATGGTGAAGCTAGTTAATATTCAGTTTCTGCTGTCAGCTGGTCTCATCCAGTAGGATTTAGTGGTACAGGCTGTAGGAGATCTCTTAGTTGTTACGCAACTGCCATGTCAGGCATAACTAACGTCAACTCGACACACATTCCCTTTGTACTTTAATTCAGACAAATAAAACAGCTCCGTGTGTGACTCTGGCAGCTTTTGACTTTTTACTCATTATGGTTTTATAGCATCATGTTCAAGTTTATTAGGCAGACGAAGCTAAAGCTTGTGCAGTCTTATACAACAATCAGGCAATAAAGCTGTTTTAGAGAGGTGTTGATTCAACTTTATGGTAATTTTCAAGGATGTGGTTTGTAGCGTAGTTCGACTGCATTTCATCACACAGAGAGGTCTTTCAGTTATTTAGCCTACCCTCACTGAAAGAAATGAGGTGGACAAACAAAAGATGACTAGAATTTAACAGCACCATTAGCTGCAGTCCAAAAAAATCACCATATATTTGAATAAACTCCTCTCTACTACATTACATGCTTCATGAAGGTAACCGCTGTCTTACTCTGCTTTAGTTGTAGCTGTGTGTACTTTTCTCAAGATAAATGATCACTACAAACTACTCTGATGTTATTTCAAGAGAGTATTTTCCACATGACAGATTCATTATGTTTAGCTAGTGTTAAAAAAATGAAAGTTTTCATAGCATATATGTTGGAATATATTACTTCCTAATATCTTATGCAATGAATCTATGGCAGAAAAAAACAAGATGTCAGAAGACACAAGTGGGCAGAACCACAGCTGTTGAACAGCAGTTTTAAAGCCTGTGGGGCTGTCTTGGCCTGCTATGTGCCCACATGTTTTTGTTCTACCCTAATAAGCTTAAGTAAAAAGTTTAAGAAATCATCTATAGTAAACTTGAACTGTAGTCATATCTTCATTCTGCATTTTCTACCAAACCCAGTATTCTACTATCATAGTGGCACTAAAATTTACTTAAGGAACATCCATTCTAAGTGTTTTAGGACGCATCCTTACTGCACTCTGCCACTGAAGCTTGACATTTGTTTTCTCCAAGGAAAGATTTTGTTAAAACATTGATCTGGGTTTTTTTCCACCTATTGCTTTTGAGTTGCACGAATCAAAAACCCCTGAGTAGTTGAAATGCCCCTGACTTGGCCTGTTCTGTCCCCTATTGACCCTAGTGGTTCTTTCTGAGTCCGATGCGTGGGCAACTCCTCTTTCAGAGCCCGAATCCTCTTTGACAAGATCCTTCCCCACAGGAAGTAAGTTTTATAATTCCCTGTCTATTGTGCCGCACATCCTTTTCTCCCTGGAATGACTGCCAAGCTCCCATCAGCTCACCTCATGAACCCTCTCACCATCTGACTAACAAACAGAACTGCAAACTGGCCCAATCAAAAAGTTATGTGGCAGTAAAACTCTGTCTCTCCTTATGAGCATTGAGCAACCATCTATAAACTGTATCATTACATCGACCATTTCACCAATAAGTGATCCAGTGTTGGTTGTAGTTTATTACATGGGAGAGTGCAGGGCCTGTCTGCCATACTGCACCAACCCCTCTTCCCTCACTGCCCCCTCCTTGCATTTGGCATGGTGGAATGTACTGTGCTGCATGGTTGATGATTTGTGGGATGATCCCTTGTCCTCAAGTTGTTGTGATACTGTTTGGCAGGTGGGATTATACCTGTCATGTATTAATGCAAACTTTTGAAATTATTTGTTTGCTTGTATTTGCACTAATGTATGTGTTAAAAGCTAAATCATATAACAACACATCTGCATTTGCCAAGATCTCCATTGTATGTAGCACACAGTAGGTTGCAAAAAGTCCAATCACTCTTCCCAATCACCAGTCGTTGATGTTGATTAGGCAGTAATCCCCTGGAGTTACCTGTTGTGGGACTAATAACTGCTGCATTAATAATTTTTTTGGCAGCTCCTCCTCCACTTCCACCCAAGAATGTCCCGACCTCCCCTCTGTCAACTGGCCCTCCCTCTGCAGATAATGCTGGTAAGGAGTCTTCTTATCCATTTCTGCCTCCTATATCCACCTTGGGTTAATAAAAACTTATTCCCTGATTTGATTTCAGCGTCACCTTTATCTCTAACTTTCAGTCCCTAACATTTTCTGTCAGTATGTTATCTTTGTGTGTAAAAATACTAAGCACCTCTGCAAACACTGCCTTTAACTGGTCACTGGTTGTTTGTGTTTCAGAAGTGACGACAGAAGCAGAGGGCTCCACCAAAAACCCCTCAATAGCTGACTTGGACAACATTTTTGGACCAGAACAGGCTCCCCCTGCTGGCGAGGATAAAGGTGACACATGGGTCTGCTTCTCTGAAGAGTCTGCTGACCGGCCGCCTCCACCAGAAGAACCAGCACCTCCGCTACCAGCCTCCCCGCCTCCACCTGAATCTCCTGCCCCACCCTTGCCCACATCACCACCTCCTCCAGAGGATCCTGCACCACCGCTCCCTACCTCCCCTCCCCCAAAAGTAGAACCTGTGCCCCCTCTACCAACCTCCCCTCCTCCCTCAGTAGAGCCTGCTGCTCCTCCTGCACCTGCAGGTCCTACCACACCTGAGGACCAAGGTCCTCTTACAATCACCAACTCTCCACCCACTGCACCACCAAAGGAGCTTACATCTCCTCCTGCTTCTTCTCCCCCTGCTCTTGACTCACCCACCAGCATTCCACCAGCTCCTGCTCCCAAAGTAAGAACCCCTCCAGCAGTGACTCCTCCAGCTGAGGAACCTGCAACAAGCCCCATCCCACCGCCTCTTGTCCTGTCCCAAGAGGAGCAATGCAAGAACACAGACACCACCCAACCCAAAGAGGAAGGAGGTGAGACTATCACCTCTCCCAGTGATACTACCCAGGGAAGTAGGAGTACGCCTCCCCCACCTCCACCCCCTACATACCGAGCAGTGGTGTCGTCACCAGGTCCCACATCTGGAGCTGGTGGCACAAACAGCGGTGAGTACACCAGAATTCTTAGTGGGACATGGTTTATAGAGGACAGTTGTTTTTTAAGAGTTTGGATTAATGGAAAGAACTCGTGGATAACATGCTGATAATGACAACCATGTTCGGAGGACAGTGATTGATTGTCAGAGTCACACAAATTGAATGATGAAAACGACAAGAAGGTTTCCTGTTTATCATACCAGTCAGGAGACCAGGAACAAGTTTAGCATCCATAGTTTTGACTTGAGTTAAGAAGAGATCGTATGTCCAGCCTGCACCACCCCCAAATACCCTATCACCTGAGGGTGTCGTCTTTGATATTTAATATGTACAACTGACATATTTTATTCCTTCAAAACAAATCTGGTTTTGACCGGTTGGATGTAAATCACCATTCTTCTGCAGAATTGTATTGTTTGAAAAGGCTTCTGATCTGACTGTCTTGTAGGTAAACGGTCAGAGTTTACTTTGATAGAACATTTTTATTTTTATTGCTCAAACAGTGTCTTCCGCAAGTGTTGTCCACTAATCTTGTCAGCATTAAAAACATAAACTCTAAATCATAAGTGAACCTAAATGGTCAACTTTGAAATCATTTTTTTCACTAAAAGTAATAACAGTAATCACATTTCGGACAGTTTAAAAGGAAAGTTTTTGACTGATGGCTGAGCACTGACTTTAACAAGCCATTGTTGAGAAATACTTTTTGTATTTGTGAGTAAATATGAATACGAGTGTGTCTGTTGTTTATCCTCTGAGCTCCACAGAGTTGTCTATGATGGAAGTGGAATTTCAATTTTACAAACTTAGTGGAACATGTATATGATAACTTTTTCTTTATCTGTATTGTAATAAGATAAAACGGCAGTTTACAAAAGTGGAAACTGTTTTAAGTATACACATCATACCCTTGTTCACAGTAAAATAATAGTTACATTGTAAGCATAAAAATATAGTCCCCAAACATACAAACAAAAACTTTATTTGCCACTGCGTCTTAAGTGGATTCTGTCCATCCTGTATTTGTACTGAAGTTATTTCCTCACTATTGTTAATCTAAATGAGAAGTAGGGTTGAATTAAGTTATCCCAATATGTTTCTCCTCTGCTTTGCAGGTTCCTCCTCTCCAGTGCGACCTTCCACTCCTTCGTCAGTCAACCCAACACCACCTCCACCTCCACCTCGCCCCCCTTCACGGCCCAAACTTCCTCCAGGGAAGCCCACTGTAGGAGATGCAGTAAGTCTCGCAGTTCACAAACTGAGCTGGTTTTGTTTTTTGGTGTTTTGCAAGCTAATTACATTTTTGTACTGACTTACCACCATCAACTTGTGTCACTGTTGCAACAAATTTGGGGAATTCAGTCACTGCTCTCTTAATTTTTCACCCCCTGTTAGCAAGCTAGCAAAAGCCAAACACACTTTACTTATAGTTAGAACAACAACTACTAAAAGTTGTTATATTTATGTTTAGTAATAGTAAGTTTAGTTATATATGTTTACAAAAACAAACCTTAATCCTGAACATTGTCATTTCTTTTATGCTGATGTTTATTTCTCCTACTTTCCTTTTATCTTTCAAGACTCGTCCATTTAGCCCACCAGTCCACTCTGCCAGCCCCCCTCCCATTGCCCCGTTGGCGAGGGCCGAAAGCACCTCCTCCATCTCCTCCACCAACTCCCTGAGTGCTGCCACCACCCCCACAGTTGGTAAAGAGCTCTCCGTATCTGTGTCAGGTGTGTGCACGCTCAACAGTCACTGAGCCGTACAGCCTGTCATCTGACAGGCTGTAGTCACAGCAGTGACAACTCTTTATGTCTAATATTAAAAGTTCTGTATTAATTTTATGCACTAGCCCTGTCCTTCCTTTTGCTCAATTTGTGTAGAGTAAGTCATGAAGTTGTGTATTTTCTACTTAATTTTTAATAATTTTTTTATTATTTCCATAAATGGCTTCAGTTTCCTATGGAGATCATCTGCAAAACCTGTTATGGCATTTTTTTGTCATGCACCCTTAATATCCATATTTGTAAGCTATTAGTATTATTTAGTGATAGGATAAATATGTAAAATATAACTAATATCATTTTTGACATCTTCAATTCTAGTTATTTTAAATTACTTCTAAAGGTCATTTAGTTACCCTGATTTAGTAATCTGCACATTAATTGTCTGGTTAAGGTTCCCACACATATTTACACTCTCATACGTGCATGCTGCGTGAGTGGGAAGTGAGTGTGAGGCAGGGTGTTAATTATAATTTCAAAGCCCACAAATTCTCGACAAGCTTTCCTTTACTGAATTAATGACACAGCGACATTTAATATTTCCTGATTTAACTTTGGAGTCAGCACTGAAGGGCCTTGTGGTTCAGAGTTGTGAGTGGATAATAGCAAATCTCAGTAGACTGTAACATGACTGAGTCATAATAAAAAAATACACACTCTGGAGGCAGCAGCAGTTACATAAAACAGAATCAAGTCCCTGGTTGGAGGTAGCTTTTTTAAACAGATTTTAGAGATTTTAAAAAAAAGAAAAGAGATTCACACAGTAGCATAATAATAATGCTATTTCTGTTCGTTGATCTCACAGAAGACTCTTAACCCTAAACCTCTTTATTCATTATGACTTTGCTTATAGACCAAACAGCTAATGGACTTGATAGGTGTATAAAAGTAAGAGATTCAGTCCTAATTTTGAAACTTGTATCTGTAGTTTACCTCAGTTTTTTTTCATTTAGTGTCATTGTTTGTGTGCATGACAGTACGTTTCTCTTTTTTTTGCAACCTGTTTTCTTTGTTTTGATTTGCTTTCTGTTTTTCTTTTTTTTGGCATTTGTTTGTCTCCTTATTTGTCCATTGGCATATCAGAAGACGATGCTTATGTAGACAAACTGCCCACCTTTGAGAGACACTTTGATTCATTTGCAGGTATAGTAACGAGCCCATCAGAGAGAGGAAAGGGAATTGGGTGGGAAAAGGGGTTGGAGGGGGTTGTGTGTTAGATTTCCATCTGTTTGATGCTCTTTACCCAGAGTGCTCTTAACATAGAGTGGATAAGGCCATCATTGAGTGTGTTCGAGCTCTCTCTATTAATGTTGGTTAAAAAAGTAGGTATTGGGACAGTGTGAGACTCTTTTGGGGTCTTTTGTTCTACATACTGGCACAGTGTAATCCTTTTTTCAAGTCTCACATCAAACCTTTCGGATGAGTAACATATCAAATCATAAGATGGAAAAGAGGCCACTTTTATGTCTTTATCCTAATACCTACCTTTTTCACCACTCTAACCAGGTTTTACTGTTGATATATAAGGGATACCACATATTCATTTTTTCTTGTCAAAGGTGGCAGTATTTTTCAGACAAATCATCATTTTTCTTCGTGTTGTCTCTCTCTCTCTTTCATTCTCTCTCTCTCTCTCTCTCTCTCTCTCTCTCTCTCTCTCTCTCTCTCTCTCTCTCTCTCTATATAT
>JAPZDY010000021.1:9324236-9351243 GCA_029783645.1 Ctenochaetus hawaiiensis
CTCTCTCTCTCTCTCTCTCTCTCTCTCTCTCTCTCTCTCTCTCTCTCTCTCTTTCTCTCTCTCTTTCTCTCTCTCTTTCTCTCTCTCTTTCTCCCCATCCTCACATTTTACTCTCTCATACCCTTATTCGCCCACATAAAAAAATCTGCCAGGAAAAAAAATGAAAGCTGTGGTGACACAAAAAGTTGCCTCTATTACATAACATTTTTTTATGAAAAAGTTTGAGTGTCTTCCCCTTCGCCCATCTGCTCACTCATGAGACTTTTCTCTCTGTTTTATGACTGTGCACCAGTGACTGTCTTGCCATGTCACCATGGCAATCTTCCGTCTCTGCTCCTGGTGACACACATTATTTGTGTGTGTGCAGAATGCAATGCAGTCACTCCCTAATACCTTTACCCTGTCTGCACTACAAGAGTGTGTTTGAGTATTTGTGTGCTGTGTGTTCAATGAGCATGTCTGAAGAGCTCCTTATCTGTGGCCCCTCTCTCACACTCTCACACTCAAACACACTCGCTCACACATATTGTCAGATCAGAGCTGCTGCTCACAGAGTCGTTTGAAGTCTGGCATGAGAATTAGGCCGAATTAGGCAGACAGCAGCTGTTTGGTATTCATGCCATCCTCTCTCTACTGCTGGAGTAGCACAACACAGCCTCAAGTTCAACCAATCTCCACTGGCCTCGGAGCTGCAGTCTACTCCCACACTCGACCCCTGACACCCACCTTTCGCACCTGCCACTCATGCATTTTCCAGCCATATGAAAATCTAGCCCCAAACGTCACACTCACCATCTGAACACCTGCCTTTTTGTTCTTTTTTTCATGAAGCGCAGCTCTACCCTCATCGTTCTATCACCATACACTCTAAGTTCACTCACTCAACAGCGCACCTCACTGCTGGGACCCCATATCAAAGCAATTACGCAGACCAGAACAAGCCTACCCTGATCTGCAAGAATGAATACTAAGTTCACTGTGTCAGACTGAAACAAGGATGTGTGTTAAATGCGCACACTTAACTCAAGAGGTTATTTAATAAGCAGTGACATATGTAAACAGGATCCCTTGCAATTTTTTTTACTAGTTAAACTGGTGCTGCATCCTAGTTTAGGGGCTGGATCCTCTGAATCCTGAGTTCGTACTACAATACATGCACAACCATGACCATCCAAAAAAGCTTGTCTCTTTTGAAAGATTCCTCTAAGTGAAACTTCTTTTGCCCATAATTTGTGGTCAGAGCCTTTGCAGCCCGCAATGTCCTGCAATCTACCAATTCCTAAGCTTTTACTCCTTGTGTCCCTTCATCACAGGTTCAATGTCTGTGAGTCCTGATAACCACAATTTAATATCCGTTGTAAGATGTTTTTGTTTGAATGTTTATTATTTTCCTGATAAACTGCTAAAAATATCCAATATTTTTGGCAAGCTGCTTTCAAATGTTTTGTTCCTCAGGTTTGGAACAACTATCATAATGCTTTGTTCCCTGGTCAGTTCAGTGAGTGCGTAATCTCTATTAACATAAAAGGTCAAAAAAACAAAAATCAGATATTTGTGTTGAGTAGGGCACCTGTTAGTAATACATCTCTTTTAGGAATCTGCTGTATCATTTCCCCCTTAGTCCCCTTTTGGACACTGCAAGATGTAAATAATAGCGGCCAAGCTGAAGTACCTCTGTTTGTATGCACATACATACATACATACATACATACATAACCATAACAGTACAATTTGCATTGACCTGGTATAACTGTGTAAAGTGATTGTAATCTAAACTAATTAGCCCGCTTTGTAACTTCTTCATGATAAATATTAAATATTTGCCAACAGACACATCGTAACCAGTTATCTGCAAAAAAAAATTAAATGGACTATCAGCCTTGCCAGTAAGTCTGTCTAGCTCTGGTTGGAGGTAAATCTGTTTCTAATAAATTTGGAATGATAGTTAACCAGGACTTTCTGTAGAGGTTTATCCACCTTCATAGTCTGTGTCCTCTGGAGGATCCAGCCACAGAAATTGGGACGCAGTATTTTTCTGTGCACCACTCCATCTCCCTGCCTCCTGTTCTTAGACTCACAGCTGCCCCCTGCAGGGTGTGTTTAAACATAGCAGTGAGCTTCTATTTGTTTCATAATGTAAAAAATGGAGGTGTGGAGCAAAATTTTAGTGATACGTAAATTACCACAACTGGAGAATAATTACGATTTTGCTATATTGCATTCTAGAGAAAACCTTGGTTTCAGCCCCTCAAACTGGCAACCCAACTGTCTTTTCTGACAGCCCCCCACCCCAACCCAGACTCAACCTCAACTACCTCTCTCCTGTTTTGCACATTTTGCACATTAAGTCCTACAGCTGTTGGCATCCAGTGGCACACACCTGGCCCTCACTCCAACTTACTCCTCATGCACGCAAGCACAAAAAAACATTCCATCACGCCTGTGTCGTCACATGATCCGTCTCAGCTTGCCATGGCCCCTTGTCCCTTCTTCGTCCCCCCGGCCTCCACTCCACGTTTCACCTCACTGTGACATGTGATAGACCTGCCATGTGAGACTCACGCTACTGTCCTTCTCTCCTTTCCTCTCTCACCCTGCCTCACCCACCCCCCTCCCCCTTTCATCCCTCTTCCTCCTCCCTCGTCCCTGTACCTCTCCCCTGAACCCACCTCCCTACTTCCTTCACCCCTCCACCCAACACAGAGAATGACCAGCCATCCCTTGTATGGTTTGACAGAGGGAAGTTTTATTTAACCTTTGAAGGTAAGTTGTCTCTGCAGCAGGGTAGCGTACGCACACTCTTTCAGGGCTCATTTGTGCAAGCTTTGACCCTGCCCTGCCCCTTCTTTCCTACCTCCCTCCTTTTTCCTCCTCTTTGACCCTTGCAGTCCCTCCATCACCCTAACCTATGCCATGCTAACTCCTGGCTGAGCTCCCTCATTTGCAGTCAACTATGCAGTTTTGCCTTTCTTTGTCCTCTCTTCCTGGCATTAATCATATTCATTTCTTGTTCGCTGACTGCTTTCTTTCCCAGAAGAATCTTTATTCTTCGTCTGCTTTACTAATCTCTTTGACATCACTTTTGTCTTTTTGGTTCTTTGGTTTTTGGTTTGATCTTTAGACTGTCTGATCTGATTCGATCTTCTGAACATTCCAGCTTCAACAGCATGTTTGGAAAAGCATGCACATCTCTCTCAATCTCTCTCTCTATGTCTGTCTCTTGCCTTCTCTTCTCATCTACATGTTTCAGTTTAAAGTTGATGTCAGTGTGTAACATGGTATGAAAATTCTTGTATTTGAGGGAAATATTTGAAGTAATTGGGTTTTATTCTACAATCTCACAGTCAAAGAGCAGAGAGAAATGGGTATCCTTGAGTCCGTGCACATAATCTTTTCTTTTCATAACAGAGGAACATCTGTTTCATCAGCACACTCATTTCAGATAGTTTTATTTCATCACCACGTGTTCTTCCTCATTTCATTCACACACCTGGTTAGGAGAAGTGTAGAGCCCTGGTTTGGGAGTTGAAACATGTATTTATTTTTAATCTAACTGACCTCTGCGGACTGTTATGTATTTTTATACTAGCCTAAAGCTAATTTACATTGATATGAACTCAGATCATTGGGCTGGTATTCATACTATTTTTAATAAGTTTATGTATTACGTACAGGATGCTCCAGAGGGCCCAGTCCTCTCACCATGGGGGCCCAGGATACTCTTCCTGTGGCCGCTGCATTCACAGAGACAGTCAACGCCTTCTTTAAAGGGGCTGATCCCAACAAGTAGGTTGACCAACTGCTTTATACATTCTAACATTTCCTGTCATTACTTATCACGGTGGGATTCCTCCAGTCAGGATCACAATTATTATGTATTTTTTGCATGTCTTCATCTAATGCATACAACGTTTAAAAGGATAATTTGCAGATTTTCAACCAGCTTTTTATCATTTTAGTGCGCAAATGAGAAAATGAACAATGTTGAACTTCCTTTCATTGTCCATTGTAATTAGTGGTATTTTATTTTATGATGCCACCTTTCTTGAAGACATGTTTTACATCACTTTCACAGTAGATGTGTCTCTGCACTGTCGCCTTTTGGCTAATGATTATATGCCATCTGCCTCCCAAGCTTGCAAGTTTGATAACTGCCACAAAATTTAGCCAGGAACCTCTTTGTTAGCTAGAGCAACAACAGTGTTAATATGAATCTTAATCAGCCAATTAGAGTAGCTTGGCTAACTAGCTTATTATTAATTAAAAATGAAGACTGTTTTCTGTATCACTAGATAGCTTCTGTTGACTTAGGCAACCACAGAGAAGGTCTGTCTGTCTTCCTGGTTTGCATTTGAGTTTTTCATTCTATAAGAATTGAAATACTGCTGAAGTTACTCTGACTAAACTAGCTAGCTGCTGTTGTTAACACTGTCTTTTGACTTTGATGCTGAGTAATAAACTACGCTCACAAGCTGTGTTTCTTTGCAGCAGCAGTTAGATAGTTCATCAGATTTTCTTTGACTTTGTTGCCTTAGCTAAAAGGTGCTGACTGACTAATACAGCCTGAAGTTTTTGAACTTGCTTGTTTCAGAGACAGTGAGCATGTATTTGAAGAAAGGTGACAGAGTGGTGACGTCACCAAAGAAAACAAAAAAACATTAAATGAACTAAACAGGTGTCCACGGTATGTATGCATTCTGTGCTCCAGTCTTTCCTCCTTCCCTCTAACCGACTCCTCATCTTCCTCCTCCTCTCAGGTGTGTTGTGAAGATCATAGGTGAGATGGTTTTGTCGTTTCCAGCGGGAATCACACGGCACTTTGCCAATAACCCATCCCCCGCTGTGCTAACCTTCAGCATAACCAACTACAGCCGACTGGAGCATGTGTTGCCTAACCCCCAGCTCCTCTGCTGGTAATGACCTCACTGTGAAGTCACTGTCAGGACAAAACAAAAAATACAGAGCTTTTCATAGAAGGCAGTGTCTTAATGAAGAAGTATAAAGATAAAATTACATCTTAACTCTTACTGCACTTTCCTCACATATGTTGCTCAAGTCCAAATGCTTCATCATTAAACTAGGAAATTCCCATGATTTTCCTTTTTTGTCATCAGCGTTTTTTTTTTTACCTAAAAGTCCTTAAAATCAAACCAAGTTTTCCTCTTCATTGTCCACACTAAATTGTATTAATAATAGTCATTTTACTTACAGCATGTGAGAAAACTGCCCAAAGGTCAAGTAACATCATATGATCAGAATGTTTTTTTCTTTCCCAAATTATTTATTTCATAACACATTTCATACTCAAGGAGCCAGTGAATCATCTACATAAAATGTCTAAAATATGCAGCAGCATTTAAGTTCAAAGTGCAGATAAATTAAAAGTGGCATAAAATCAAAGTAAAAAATAAAAATATTTACTTAACGTTTTAACTAAAAAAGTAGAAAAGCTTCATATATGATGATGGACATATTTCTTTGTGTGAAAGGAATATATAAAGGTATTTGAGAAATTACTGATAAAACGTTTCTGGTCCCATATGAAAGTCTTTGTTCAGTGATGACCAGTGAGGATGTGTAAACTTTTTGAGATCATTTCAGTAATGAATGTAATGCTGACTGTATACTGAGACATCATGGGATCATCTGAATTTTTAGTCACTACCTTGAACCCTCAGGTTTTTGTTTTTTGTTTGTTTGTTTGTTTGTTTGTTTACCACCTCAGTTAAACTTTTTGATTCATTTTTAAAACTTTTATAAAATGCTCAAAAAACATTTACCATGATTTATAATAAGACCATGATTTATAATAAGAGTACAAAGTCATAAAGTCATAAAGTGTTTTTATTAAACCCTACATATTTTTTGAGTTTCCTAAAGCAGGTTGTTTGATTTAAAATACATACCAAACCTTTCAAACTCAGCCTGTGAAGTACATGTGAATCTCTAAATTCATTGATCCAAATGAAGCTTGTTTTGTGGGTTAAACTATGACACTGTCCTGCACTCTAATTGGACACAACTAGAGAAAGCAAATTTCTTAGGTCATATTACCAGAATGCTGTGAAATATCTCCCTTTTCTACGTGCCTCCCCACCAGTGACACCACCACACAAGCCAAGGCTGATGCCAAGGACTTCTGGGTGAACATGCCAAACCTGATATCCCATTTAAAGAAGGTGGCAGAGCAGAAACCACAGGCAACTTACTACAACGTAGACATGCTCAAGTATCAGGTAAGCTCTGTCCTCACAAAGCAAAGTGATGTTATAAAACATCACTAAATCAAGAGATACCCAGCAGCCCCTAAATCTTTCACCTTTTCACCATAAAGGTCATTTTGCAAAGCACCAACTGCAACCAGTGCGCCAAGATTGTGTGTTTATAAAGGGATTAAAATCACCTGTGAGAACCATGTTGTGATGTATTTTGAAATCCACAAATGTTAGATGAAATGTTTTGGTTCCATTAATTGTGTCTGCATATGTTTTCTGTTTGCAGGTATCAGCAGAGGGACTTCAGTCAATCCCTCTGAATCTAGCAGTAAGCTGGAGATGTGAGCCCACCAGCACTGACCTGAGGATAGACTATAAATACAACAGGGAGGCTATGACGACACCCATGGCCCTCAACAACGTCCAGTTCCTCGTCCCAGTCGATGGAGGGGTTTCAAAACTACAGGCTGTCTTACCTCCTGCTGCATGGTACAGTTTTAGTGTTAAATACCATTGAGACAATGAGACAATATACAGTATTTAAGTAAAAATGTAATATTATGTTTATAAAGTATTATAAAGAAAAGTGCACACTTGTCTGCCTTGGTGCAATAAAAAAAACATGTAATATCTACACAAAGTTTGTGCTTTAAAATTGTCTTACTTTGATTTTCAGTCAGTGACTCAGTCTTCAGAAGCTTTAAAATTAGTTTTTTGTACTTGTATTCCTTACAGGAATGCAGAGCAACAAAGAATTCTTTGGAAGATTCCTGATATCTCACAGAAATCTGAAAACGGAGGTAAGTACAGGAGGTTAAAGGTAACCCATGGATTAGTAATAATAATTTTGTGACCATTATCCTGGTCATTGATGACAGCTCCAAGGCAGGTTCAGATATTTTTGGACAAGATTGGGCCAATTTTTTTCATCAGCCGGGAAGAGATTGAGACAGTTTTTAGTTTTCCCTGTATGCAGACATAGCTGAATTATCTATAGCCCTGATAAAAAAAGGTAGATAATAGGTTTAACATTCATTTATAGTGTAAGTGGTGCAACAATTGTATAAACACTCACACAGAAACAGCATAGACTGGAGAAAAAAGGTGGGAAAAACCTGGGTTAACTAATCACATACAGCTCAAAAATTGTCCTGAACTTACCTGGGTTGTGACTTAGTAGGCATGTAGATCTTGACAGTTTTAAAAGCTGACCAAGAGGCTGCATTACAAGTCATGGATGCAGCTAAGCAGGTTACAGGGGGAAAAAAACAGAACATTAAAAAAATATGGGACATCCCTCCTCTTAATAAACAATGCCCTCCTCTGTCTACAAATGGTGTTACAGTCAACCCTGCAACACTTTTTGTGGCTGCCATCTCACTGCGTTGTGGATGTGTGGTTGCATGTGCATGGTTTTGGATATTTTCTCATTCTCTGATAAAAGTTATGTAAACACACATTCCACATTTTTAACTGATAAAGTGTAGTTTAAGTGATGCATCTTACATCATCTGATGCACTTCAAATGGTTGGCCTGTTTCTGACGTTACAAAGCAGAAAGCCTCCGGGGCTTACCTGGTTTCCTGAAGAAGGGAAGTAAACTAGATTATGTATTTTCTTTAAGAGGCTCAAATATCATCTGTTTGGCTCTGCCTCTTTTAGATGTGGATGTCTTTTGAAATGTCATACTCTGTATCTTGTCTTTTTATCTCTTATAGGCCCTTTGCTTTGTAATTTTCTTTGAAAATGAATCTTATTCAGGGCTTTCTGAAGTCGGTGTCCAGTAAACATTTTGTAATTGAACAGGCTTTAATGAAATGAAGAGATAAATATGGAATCGTACGTAGTGATCTAGAGCTGCCATGTTCATTTTTTATTTTGTTTGGTCAGAACCAATATACTTGTCTGCTATCTGCTCATAATAGTCTTTAAGAGCTTTTTGCACTTATTTTTTTTTTTACTCATTTCCCTTCAGCCACATCAAGTCTGTTAAATTTTTATTTCCTTTATCTTTAAATGGTTCTCTTGGCTGACAGAGGTCTCTCTAAATCTGCCGTCATCTCTCAGGTGTGGGATCGTTGTTAGCACGGTTTCAGCTAACAGAGGGGCCCAGTAAACCAGCTCCACTGGCCGTGCAGTTCACCAGTGAGGGCAGCACCCTGTCAGGCTGTGACATTGAACTGGCTGGGCCAGGATACCGCTTCTCTCTCATCAAGAAGAGGTTTGCGGCAGGTCAGTTATGCTTTTCTTACATAGAGGGCAAGCAAATGGTCGTTTTCACAGTCACTGGTGTCAACTGGCTTTTACTGAAATTTATTTATACTAAAAAATTCTTAAAAAGTATAGATTATGTATACAAGTTTTGCAGTCTTTTAATTTTGATCAAATTTAAAGTCATTCAACTGCTGTATGCTGCTGATGAAAATATTGATTCTTTTGGTATTAAATGTATAATTACTGTACATTAATAATATAAACCAGTAACACTTTGGACCCCAGAATTTTTTTTTTTTAATCTCCAATGTAAAAGGGGCATTTCTGTTAATATATTGCATCATTCACCTACTGTAATAAATTTCATTATAATACTGATGCAGTTTGTAATCACTGTGTTAACTGTCTTCTAAGTTAAAAGTAAATCAATAAAAGATCCTAAAAAAAAATTTTG
Source organism: Ctenochaetus hawaiiensis (assembly GCA_029783645.1). Taxonomy (NCBI): domain Eukaryota; kingdom Metazoa; phylum Chordata; class Actinopteri; order Acanthuriformes; family Acanthuridae; genus Ctenochaetus; species Ctenochaetus hawaiiensis. The sequence goes on from JAPZDY010000021.1 coordinate 9,333,120, forward strand.
TTGATCGTTTCAGGAAAATACCTGGCCGACAACTAATCCCTGCTACTGGGAACAGCACTGTTGAACAAAATGACCGCAGTGGACTGAGGTTGACACCGAGAACAGAGGACAAACCGACACCAGACAGACTTACCATTAATTTTTTCTGAACCCACACAACAGGTCCGCAGCCTACCCAGCAGTATTGTATAACTTGCATTTAGCATCGTGGAGCAGTTTTAGGTCATGTAATTATTGTATTTGTATTCATTTCATAATGTCTGTATTGCTGCAGTTAGACACCTGGGTTCTTCTTCCCTCAAAAGTCTGTGGCTCTGTCTCCATCCTCCTCTGGTCAATGTGTGGTGGTGTTTTTTGTAAGTTTCACTGCAGCTGCCTGACCGAAGACATGGACGTACAGTGTTTTTGGAGTCTGGATAACACACTGTTTGTTGTCCAAGTAGATTTAGCTGTTGAAAGATACCCTTGCATAAGATCTCTTGGTGGTGAGAAACACATATAAAGTTGGACTGATTAAAGTTGAAGCAGGGTGCAGGATAATTCATAGCAGGTTATACATTATGAGCAGATTAAAAAAAAAAATTGCTATAAATAATCCTTCTGTCTCGGCTCAAAGCCTCTGACAGTTGTGGTCATTTTCAAGCAAGTTGGTATGTTTTAATGTCGTCACAAACAGTTCAATGAAAGATGTTTCTTGTCAGTCATGGTTTGCGATCAGATGAAACACAAAATCTGGAAACTACAAACAACACAGATTTTCAGACATCACCTTCTGGTACTACAGGGTCACACGACTTTGGATCACATCCTTTTTTAAAATACATGCACTGATCAGTCTGTCAAACTGTTATTTTAATTCTTTCAAATACAGACATGGAAAAGTTTTTAGCCTGTTGGGCAGCTGCAATGATAATTCAATGTGCTGGTTGCAAAATAAGAGAATATGTTTTCCCGTCAGAACAAAAAAGTGTACAAAGTGTCATATGAAATCAATAATATATATCTTAAAGGGCGTTTGGTGTTTTCCTCGTATTGTCACATAGCCTTTCTGTTGTTCCCAGGACAGCAGTGATAGACTTCAGAGTACAAGACAGCATTCTATTTTTATTTATTGATGACAATGATTTGTTGTATAAAACCTGTGATTCTGTATACGAATAGAATTTGAATGGTATCACACAACTCGGAACCCTTAAAGGTATAAATATTTGAATTCTCTCATTTTTTGTTATCTGTGTAGTTGGGTAACCTGTGTACAGTATAAGGTAAAATTTTTGAATTTATTTCAAATATAATTTTTTAACTCAAGTGCAACATAAGATTTGAGCTATATATGGAAGGGGAGGGGGGTAATTTAAAGAAAAAGATAAATATCTTCCTGGATGCTGTGTTATGCTTTGTGAAAGCAGTGTTAATGTAGTTATAGTTATACCATGGGCAAGGTCCACACTTTACAGACAGTTTGACGTTTTGGGAAATGAGTTTATTCATTTTCCTTATTCATGTTAGAGTACATGGTCTGTACCACTCCTCTATCCGTCTGTTTAACTTGTGGCTGGAGCCAGCAGACAGTTAGCTTAGCATAAAGGCTGTGAATAGCTAGTCTGTCTGTGGGTTCTGTGATTTTTAGTCATGCTAGCATTAAGGTCAAGGATCTAGGTCAGTTGATCCATCAATGCCACAAAATTTGAGTTGATACAATTTATTTTCCAAAATTAATTTAAAAAAGTACAGCCTTCTGACAGTGGACATGCAGTCTACTTGTGGGCAGAGCCTAGACTAGCTTACCTTGACTCCTGTGTCCAGTGTTTATGCTAAGCTAAGCTAAGCTAACCTTCTCTTGGCTCCAGTTTTACATCGAACAGACAGACATGAAGGTGGCATTAGTCTCATCATTTAATTCATGACAAAAAAGTGAGTCAGCATATTCCCCAAATCATTTTACCTTTTTCTTTGAACGAGTGAAGACAATGACGATAAAAGCAGTCAGGTTTCCTAAACAGCAGAGATGAAGTTTGGTGATTGTGGTACCACTACTGGAACAGGATTTGTTTACTGGGACCAGCTTGTTTTTCTTTTTGTTTATTTTTTTGTTTTGTTTTGTTTTTTTTATTTCTATCTACTAAATCAAAAACACAACATTCTTATATTAATCCAGCATTCTCAATTCAGTTGTTTCTCAACTTCAAACACGCGTCTGACCTGTTTGCTTGCCTGTTTCCATTCACCTCAGTGGTACCTAAACTCCCTGACTGTATCATTAGCACACCTTATCATCCAGCCAGCGCTTGGATCCATGGCTTTATTTTGCAAAATTGTAATGGTCTCTGTGAGATGACATGAGTTGAATGAGGTTGTGGAGCAAGGTTAAGTTGACCAAAATATTAAAATGTTTTTTGTTTTTTTGTTTTGTTTTTTGTATTTTATGTGCGTGTAACCCAGACAGTCAGTCCTCTGTTAAGGAGAATAAGCTGAATATTTTTAAACAGATAAAAGTGAAAAAATATTATATTGTTTAATGTGTAAAAAAAAAACAAAAAACACTGTGCTGATGATGTTGAACTTCCTGAATGCTCTGACACTCAACTTGAAGAACAAAACGTGTGTGTGAAGTGTAGCTAAAGGATCTCTGTACTGTACGTCGTCAGCATTGTGCTAAATGCAACCAATCATGGTCCTTTAGAGCTGTTGTAGAGCCATTTTAGAATGAATAGGACAAAATGACTTACCATGCTGACACACCTATTCAGTGTTAGAGTACTTTTGATCTTACAGAGTTTTGTGGTAATATGGCTCATAAAGTCAGATTTGAGCTGTGCAGTTAAAAAGACTATTGTTTTATGACCCGATTTTCCTTTATACCTGTGCAGACTCGGCCTAAAAGAGCAATGTGGATTACTCTAAGGTTGCATTAAATTTGCAAATGCAAGGTGATGATGATTGGTGCTATTTAGCTCACACATACAAAGTTTGGTTATATTTTCCCTCAGTCACGTCAGTCCACCCAGTCGACTGGATGGATCAACATGACTGACAGGAGGCTGTAACCATCTGAGTGGACCTTGAAGCTGTCAGTACAACAGTCACTACAGCATTATCTACAGAGGCCCACCATACACATGCCTCGTCATGCATCTGGTTTAACCACTACTCTACAGGTTACTTGTCTTTTACCTTAAAAGTCATGGTACAGTACAAGACTTACTCTGTCTCTCTAGTGCCAGACAACTTCTCATTGAAACAATAAACAAAACTTGCATTTTTCCGGTCTTCTTCTTCTCTGTAATGAATCTGTCATGCAGTCGTAGGTGGGGCATCTCTGGTGGTGGATAATACTGAACTGATATGTTGTGCTGGGTTACTTGTGTTAGTGTTGAGAAGAGAGCAGGGAGTGTGTTTATGTGTGCTATACGCCAGAATGCTTTTTGGTTCTGTACCGTTAACCTCAAACACATGTGCAAGCTGTTTGTACAGTACATAACATGCTAAGATAAAACTGAGAAACTTAGTTTGCTTCTTTCCAAAACCAATAAAAGTTATAACTGGATGCCTGTGTTTGCAGTTTTCTTTGTATTATATAAATCAGTCTCTCTCATGAATATATACAAAAATAATCTGCTGTCTTGCAGACACAATCAGCATTGATCTAGAGATGATGGTGTTGGTCTGTTAGTGACTAGACTGAAATATCTCCACAACTATTGCATGGATTGTCATTAAATGTATAAACTTTGCGGTGTGTATGTTGTCTTTCTAATCTAATCTAGTCTTTCTAGTGCTTTCAAAGTCTTTCACTCCAAAGTTTTGGGACAAACTGCAACCTTCTTTGCTTACAAAATTATCTTCTAAATAAAGGAAAAACATCTTAATTGAAAGCACAATTTAAAAGGAAACAGAAATGTATTTCTTTCTCCTTACATAATGTTCAACAGAAAGAATTTTTATTTTTCCAATTTTTTGGTTTATAACCAAAGACCTACAAAACTAATGACATTCCCATTAGCCGTTGTGTTCAGCGCTAGTTTCTGTCAAATGTTAGCATGCTAGTTAAATTAAGATGGTGAGCACAGCAAAACCCAAACCATATACCTACTGATTGAATATGTGCTTGAGTACAGCCTGACAGAGCTTCCAGTATGGCTTTAGACTTTTATCATTGAGCTAATGTCTTTTAATCTGACGCGCCAGATGGGATGTTTCGCATATTCAAAGGATATAGTCCATGTGTTCAGACCGGAAATCTCAGCGGTTCAGCCGTCTTGTAAGGTTAAATGTCAGTATCACATGAACTATATCTACAGTGGTAGATCTAGCAGCCAGTGTGTTGGGATTTGCATTTAACAAAACAGGACTACAGTCCCTCAGAGCTGCTGACGTAGCTGTAAACTCTTTTAATGATTTTTGGGGCCATTGTATGCTTTTATTGGATAGTCAAGAGTTAGGACATGTAAGATGACACAAACTGGGGATGTTTAAGCTCACCACTGAAAAGAAGTCCACCAAGGTGCTACTTTCTGACTTTTTTTTTGTATTGACTTTAGGTTTGCTGCAATTAACTGTTGCTCAGTATCCAAATGTAGGACTCCAGTTTCAAAAGACTTTACACCTGACTGAATGTGAGCCTTGTGCAAGAACCTTTATTTGACAAAAAAAGCGAAATGACAGAATACAGCTCAAGTTTTGTATAAATACATCAAAGCAGACATGGAAATTATATGAAACCTGCAACCCCACTGATGTCTCCAGACAGAACAAAAGCCCGGACAGAGACACTTACCCTTTACTCAGAGTCTGAGTGGGAAGTGATACTGTCCTGCACCCGGAAACATCAGCCCTGAGTCCATTTACCTCCACTTAGCTTTTTTTTTGTACCAAATTCTCATATGATCATTTTTATTATAAATACATATTTTTATAGTCACATATATCTTCCAGTTCAGATACAGAAGCAGGTTTATCAGTGTTCAAGTGGTCCACATTCACATATTTAACGCTTGACAACTTAAAGTAATAACTAGAAAAACATATCAAAAGTAAATGGAAAAATAACAGTTGTGGATATGAGCGTTATTGTACGCTTGTACATACATCAGCATGAGGATTCAGATAGGGTTTCCAAGAAGGCAAAATGGGAGAGAACAGAGATGTTTTTGGTCACTTTGAGGATAACGAGAGAGAAGGAGGAGGATATGGCCTCAGCAGAGGAAGGTGAGGTCGCTCTTCTTGCAGCCCAGCTGGCAGCACATGGTGGTCAGCATGTTATTCATATCCCGCCTGCTCAACTGGGAGCCCAGGTTGCTGCTGCTCAGGCTCTCCAAACTGCTCTGCTCCCCAGTGGGAAAACCTGGAACAACAAAGAAAGACATTTTGACATAAAAACTGTCAATTTTGTCTTAATTTGGTCAAAAAAAAAACAGGCTCATGCTCATGCAAATGTCCCTTTATTTTAGGTATTCTTTTGTAGTTGTTCAAACAGAGTAATGGGTGAATAAAGTCTAATATAATTGAGGTCCATATTTTCATCAAATAAGGAAACTCTAAATGACTGTTCAAATTACCTTAGTGCTATTTGTCTTCTATAGTGTCACTTTACTCTTTCTAATCAGCATAGCTGATAACTAACTAAGTTTGTTTGTGTGTGACAGACAGTAACAGCCCAGCAAACAGATTGCGGCAGCATTTAATCATGATATGTGGACTGCTCCTGACTAATGAGGTGAAACAGCAGACAGCGTCTCTCTGCAATGGCACCTGTCTGCCTGACTTGTATATAGAGAAAGTAGTACACAGACGTTCTTAAGTGATATGACTGAATGAAAAGTTTGTATAAGAAAAAAAGGAAACAAGTGAAAACGCTAAAAACAAGGCAATGAAAAGCTGCAGGTCACTGGCTCTCAGAAACATGGAAACCCTTTGGTTTGATACCTGTGCTTTGTTTCAGCCGGAGAGATTATAACCTACATGCAAAAATGTTAGTTAGGGTACTTTTATTTAGCGATTAAGGGGGTTTGCATTGAGATACCTCAGTCAGTAAAGTTACATCAAAACCCAAATTATGAGAAAGAACAAATTCAGCCAGACGTTATCAATTACACAAGCATTTTGAAGGAAATTTAAGCAGAAAAGGAACACAGATAAGACACAGATCTCACAAAGTGGTCGCAAATTGCAGGATTTACTTCAGAGTTTCTGTAAAAAGCACAGGGGGCACATTTCACAATACATTGGTGTCTTGCCATCATTACAGATTTGGCCATTCAGGTGTTCAACCCTTTTACAAGTGGCTGCCCAGAAGCAGGACCATCACTAGAAACATTTTAGAAGCTTTATTTTAATTTTGATAGAAATTCCTAAAGTTTATAAAATATCAATTATGTCAGGATAAAATTTGGGGAAAATATTTCATAATTAAGCTTCACTGAATGGCTCGAAGAAGCTTAAACAGAATGTGTAAGTGAGAGACTTAGGCAGTGTGGAACAAGAGCTAATAAAGGCAAAACAAAAAAGGAAAATTATTAGATATTTTTCAAGAGGTCCCATCAAATTAAACTCTATTTTGCAAAGAAAAAAGCAGAAAATAAATAGTTATAAAGAAACTGCACTAATTGATAAAAACCTACCTGTCTATGTGGCTCTGTGGTATACACCCACCCCAAAATAGGAGTAATACAAACCAGGGTTTCACAGTATTTTATTTTATCTCAAAACAACAGTCAAGAGTCCATATGAACACTGAGGAAGCTTTATCTTGCTTTAATCATTCCTGTTGTATGAATCAGTCATTTAGACAAGTAATGGGTGACACAGTTTGTTTGGTGTTAAATATAAACTTGCCATTTATATTTTATATTTTATTATTAAGGATTGTGGATTTTGCTTCCTCTTGATTAAATTGAAAGCACACTTATAGAAAATCTTTTAATGGCCAGTACAAACAGAAGGAAATATTGCAGCAGGCAAAACCTGTTTCAATGATCATTTGGGCATCTGACTATTGTTTTAAAGACTGTGATTATTTCTTTACAGTTAAATCAACACTGAAACTATGAATAAGGCAAATTCTTAACCAAAGATAAATAGTGTGTTATCTGCAGGTTTTAAGACAAAAAGAGAAGTTTTCTCACCATCAACATCCATGTCTCTCTCACTGAGGAATCTCCTCCAGCGGGAGCCTCCGCAGGTGTAAACCACGGCCCTCAGGAACTCTCGACCGCACAGCTTCACTCCCTTCGCCTCCGCTCTCGTCTGCTCCACAAACACCACTGCACACAACAGCAGAGGCAAAACCACCAGAGCCCGCATGCTGGATGTCTGAGTGTCTGCACAGAGGTTTTTGTCTCTGTTGGTCTGGTTTGTTCTCAAACAACCTCAGCCCTTCTCTCTTGGCTCGGTTGGGACTCTGTTATCTCGCAGTCCTTGACTTTTCTGACTCAAGTCTTTTGGAGGCTGCACCACGGTGGACCAGCTTTTGAGCCAATGCTTATGTCTCCCTGTATTATATAGCACCCAACTTTGAGTTGATCAGTGCTGAGAATCTCTCCACCTCCTCCCTCTGACTGGCCTCTTAGCCAATCCCAGTCACACACAAACATGACTGCACACGCTCTTCACTCTGCCATGACAATCAAGTCATTTCATGCTTCCGGTCATCTCCAACCATCCTTATTTTTAGCCGTCTAAAAGAGAGAGTGACGCCCATCAGCTTTTTACAATCCTCAGCTAACAATCACATTAGAAGAGCACATCCTCCTCAGCCTCTCTGTGATTAGGAGACTTAAGAGTGTGATTGCTCAGGCCTTCACCACACTGCATGGCTAATTAAGTGATGCAAAGTGATTCCCCCTGCAGTCAAACAGATGTTTCATGTGTTTACAACACTTTGATGGCCCGGTTGTCTTTGGCCTTACAGCAATTTGGGCCATATGAGAGGAAAAGAGTCAATGTTGACAGTCCATCATGCGGGTCATTATGGTGCTGCTGATGGTGCATTGTGACACTCAGCAAGACATTTCACTTTGATTTTTAATGGCGGAGGTCCCACTTAGGATGTCAATGAAATTATATTATGTCGAGCTGGACATGGAGTGTGGTTGTCTCTGTGGTAGGAGGAAACAAAGATTAACAGCAGACATAAAAAGAATGGAAAAAAGCTTGTTTGCTTCAAAGGTTGAGTTCTTTATTGGTCTTTTGTTTATTGGTTTCCGTCTTGAGAAATAAAGAATTTTTCTGATAAGGTGGCATTTAAAATGGTTGTTATCACAGTACTGAATATTCATTTTTCATTTACAGGAACCAAGTTACACAGTTTTAGTTGTTTTTCAGATTCTGACCCGGACTTCTGTCCCATTTGATTCAGCTTAAATTTGGACATTTCATCTCTTTAAACAGTGTGTTTGCCAGCCTTAAGGTAAAATCAGTAACAACTGATGACTCTTGGAGGAAATTATGGCTCAATTTCAGACCCTTAACAACCTGCCAAATTTTCACATCAAGTCCTGTGTCAGATTGGTGACATTATCACTATCAGCCCTGAGGTGGTGAACGTCATGTTTTGCCATAGCTTACTACAAATGCAGAGCCTTTTATAATATAGGAGAAACATGCATGAAATTCATTTTTACCTTCAACATAATAGTTTGACAAAAGCCCCAAAATTTGAATCACACAGTGTTCATCAGTTCTAAAAGTGCCACTACTGAAATCCAAATTTATTGATTTATTGTTTCAGAAAAGATGGAACACAATTCCGAAATATTTTCTGCATTATGTTCTCTGATTTGTGTGTTTACTGAAGTTTAATCTTAGGTAAAACAGTATTTCTGCCGTCATTCACCATCTTCATCATGTGCCTGCAGCTGATGAGCTGTGCTTATTGATGGATGTAATCAGACCTACAGCTACTGTTGTCATAATGAGCTCAGCTTTGATGGACTGTCCTGATTGCTGACTTAAAAGCCTGGAGAGGTGAAGAGGATGACCTAAATTGTGATGACTTTGTCACGTTGCTATGCTAAACTGATGTTGAGAAAAAATCCCAACTTAAAGACTAGCAAGCATCTAACCGGGTACCTTTCCCTTTATGTTGCAATACTTGTGAAAGAGTGAACAAGCTTCTCTGGGTGAGTGTAAATTGTCCCTAACCACAGGTGTGTGTGTGTGTGTGTGTGTGTGTATGCACACCCACATGTGTGAATGTGGGTTACTCACTATCTTAGCAGGATCACCCCCATGCTCACTCCCAACAAACTGTTTCTGATTGGACGAGTTTTGTTGTCTTTTCTCAGCAGCTGCGTGCATCTGGCCAATCAGCAAGTCTGTACTTCAGTTTTGTCATTTTTAAAATGTGAATATTTACAGTTGGATGGTGGGTGAAGCAAAATTCTGTTTATCAGTCTCTTCCTTATTGTGTTTTCTTTTACACAAACCTGGAAGTCCTCTTTCCTCTTTTCTCACCCTCAGGTCAAGCTTACTGATCGCTTAAATTACTTAAAGCCATAACACAACAATGCCCCCTAGTGTAATGTAAGTAGAACCCTCCTCCTCTTAGCCAGAAATTCACCTACATTTCTACATGACAGAACCTTAACCATCATAAATGAGGTAGAGCTACAAAAGTCAGACACGTCACCTGCCATCCAGACTAAAGAAATGAAAACAAGTGCTACTGTGAAAGTGCTGTGTGCTTCTGCGATCTGACGTGTTCACTGTTGATCCAAAACTGCTGCTGGTATTTGATTTTAGTACAAACATGGAGGGTATTTAAATTGAAGCTTGTTCATTACAGTGAGGCGGATGTTTGGTTCTGGCAAACTGGTTCTGGTAAACTGAGCAGCAGCTGCAGAGAAGCAGAAAAAGGTTCCCTCCCATGATGTTGGGAAGATTTTAGCTTTTATCAAATTACAAAGCTCCTTCTTGTTTTCCGTTTCAGTATCAGGCCATGAGTAATGACTGGATTTGATCGTTTTAATGATTCTGAAACGTGAGGATCTGAAGCTCAGTGGTATTTTTGCATCAGTTAATGTCAAATGTAACACACTTCATTCCATTTGATGAAAAGCTTAATGTTACAGCAATGATAATTTAGACACCACAGAGAGAAGAAACTGGAATTTCCAGGGTCTGTTTCAGTATTTAGAAATCTTCATTCAAAATCAAACTTACATTTGTAACCATACTAATGAACTCAATATGTCCTTTTGCTCAAGTAATACCTTTAGATAAAAACAGACATTATTTTGTGAAAAAAAAAAATCTGTTTTGTTACAGCCAAGATGTTTGTGTGATAGGTCGTCAAAAATTACACATAACTGATGCTGCATTTGGGTTTTGGTCTGACTGAGGCACAAACATATTTGACTGAACCTCTCCATGTTTTTTCTGATGCTAACAGTTAGCCATCTTGATGCACACTGCCCTTTCATTGGTCAACCTGGCACAAGCAGTGATGGTTAAAGAGACACGAGGCCTGTGATGGATGGATCCAGAACTTCTCATGAGGCAAAAAAAGTAGATATGCCTCCAGCCACTTACCAGAGACTTTTGGTTTTAACTTTTTATGGAGGAAAAACAATTTAAACAACTTAATAATCATTGTAGACATGTCTGGAGAAGAACTTTAACCCTATACTCAATACAAAGCAAAGTAGCAAAAGCAATGTTTTCAAGATAAGATTTGCCCCAGTGGGATTGTTTGGTATCTCAAGGAGACATTCAGTCGCCAGTTTCTCTCTCAACCAAATCTTCCAACAAGAGCAACTTGATAAATGGAAGAAACAGACACAAACCTAATTGACTGATGAATATATCTGTGCGTGTGTGTGTGTGTATATACATCTTCCATCAATGTGTAGCCTGCAGACTGAAAGATATCTGAGACTCTCAGCTCAGCTGTATTTGCCTGATGACCATCAGGTGCCCATGTGTCATTGACTGACTGAGGTAATAATGATCTCAAATTGCTGACATAAAATGCTATAAAGCCAGCAAAAAGTGCATTAACACAGAGTACAGTACAGCAACATGTAAACAAAAGGCAAAGATTACCTTTAATGGTATAGTTAGTTCAATAAAAATCATCATCTGTACGTTGTGTCAGCTATTTTATCCTATACTGGTTAGTGGAAATTGTTTGGTTGTAACAAACTGACCTTTATACTTAAGGTCCTTCAAGTTATTTAACACTTTAGAGAAAGATCAAACAAAATGTATGATATCCTCTTGTTGTCTCCATTTTATACATATTCCTGTTTGTTTTTTTATGTACCTGCTTTGTTGAGGTGTTGTTTTTATGCTTATGTTACCCTTCTTCAGTTGGACTTTATCACCCACTCTCACACAAATATATTTACTTGGTGAGGATAATTTGTCCATCACTCTCCTCCTAAACCTCTTTAATGAGATGAAGACTTCTGAATGTACTGTCATTTTCTACATGCAAATTTGCACATTTGAATAATAGACTCTCACATATGATAGTCAGGCAGACATCTTGGAGAAACCCAGAGCAACACAGAAACACAAATTAAAAACAAGGATTTATGAGAAAGTGAAGGTGAGTAATGGCAACAAGTGACTCATCAAATGTGTTTGCAGGACATTGAGTTTTCATCCTGCCTCTGCCTTTCACAGTAAATGTTTCCTGTTTCCAGATCAATAAAGTCTAAATCCAAAGTTTACAAAACATGACTGTATAAATCTTTCAGCTTAAAATGTAAAATATGGAATATAAAACATTTAAATATTCAGTATTCATTCAGTCTTGCTTTAGTGGTGCTAAGGTGATCATCAGAAGGAAGAGAGTTTTTTTTTTATAATAATAATATATGCCCACACATCGATTTAAAAGAAGGGTGATGTTGGAAAAAAAAATATTTTCTTTTAAATATGTGGCCTTTTCATAATACATAATATGTGTTTTTATTTAGGACCATGCAGGCATCTTGATCAACAAACATGCATGCTGACCTCCCATGTCACTAAGGCAAACTAGTTCACACAATGAAACACATTAGGAAGCAGGCTGGAAAGTGTGCTCAACACTAAACCTGTTTCCAACTTTCTGAAGTATAAAAACAGATATGTAATATCCATATCCATATCATCATCATTTGGGAAATTACAAAAGATGTATTTTATTCAAAAAACGGCTAAATTATTTGATTTATTAAATGCAGCTAATACACTCAAAAGCTCAATTTCAGCAAAAGCTTTTGCCGAGATTATGTCTGGGATATAAGAAAATGAATTACTTGTGGTTAAGAAGTAAATGTCATTCTGTTTGCTGTGTCTGACATTTTTGAGAGAAACAGACTTAAGTGATACCTACTTTTGCAAATCCTAAATAAAAACAACAGCATGTGTAGGATAATACAAAAGCAAATAATTTAGCTTAAATAAAGTTAAATGAATTAAATTTGTATTTCCTCCTTTTTGTGTCTTTCTAAACCTTCGAGCAAGTCACTGGAGAAACATCCCTGTCTCTGCTTCTGGAGGAGCGTCTTTGCTCATCCAGACCAGCAGGCGGCGATGTAACGCTAACTAGTCGAGCGTCCGGTCGTATAGCTGAGGAGAACAGCATGGTGGACAGACCTTCAACTTTTACCAGTTTGTGAACTGTATAGATATGTAAATCTTTTTTAATTGACTCATGTAACCTACTTGGAATAATCAGGCAGTAGTTATCGGTCCCAAGGTGAGTCTGTCTCATCGGTGCTGCGCGCGCACCTCGTTGTGTACTAACTCAGGAAGCTAACCTTAGCTAGCAAAACTGCTATATTGGCCATCATGCCAGGATTTGGTTTCCATGCATTTATTAACTGTCAGTGCTGTTGACACTTTGGACGAATATCGGTTACAGCTGCATTTTCAACCACAGCTAGGATTCATTTGCATTTCATTTATTTCAGTGACTAAGGAGAAACCTGTCTAAATATTTACGACCTTGACTTCCTCAGTTTGCCACTTGCATGCAGCAATTATTATTTCGTCTACTTTAAATTAGCACTGAGATCATATGTTTGCGTTCATGGTGGAAGAAAGTTGTGGCCCTACGATACAAATACACATAATGTCATTACAGTTCCTACTTATGTGGATGTGTATTAGTTTATTAGTAAAATGTTCTTCAGTATACAAATTAAAGGTACCCGTCATGCATCTCCAGCTTTTTGTCTCTGAGATATCGAAGTTAAAACTAAAGTCAAATGAAAAAAATAATAGATTTGCCCCTTATTTGTATTCAAGCGTAGTACTAAATAGTTTTATTTTCACCCCTGACTCTATAGAGATGAAGCCAACTCACTATAAACTTCTCCATCAGACCAACTCACTTTTGAGAAGCTGGAGCCAGAAACTGTTTGACATTTTTCACTTTAAAAGAGACTCAATGATCAATCACAGATCAATTCATTTCCAATTTATTTTGTGTCAGATGAGTAATTGTTTACCCCATAACTGACTTCTCTCATCCTACAGGTCTTGATTTACCATGGAGCCCATAGTTAATCAGATTTGGCTGAGAGTCTTCCGGCGCCTCCACAGAACCTCCGTTCCTCCTAGGAGGAGCTACACAGGTTGTGCTGAACAGGCCGCTGTTCCTGCCTCCACCAACTCCACACATATCAGACCTGCACTCCTGGTGTCCCGCCTGTACCAGCCTTCAAGCCTGCGTGATGTGGGGCAGGAGACGCGGCTGCAAGGAGAGATGACTTGCAAGAGCCAAAGACTGATGTTGCAGGCTGGGCTCATCCATCCATCCAACCCAGGCTGTTACTACTACCTTCCTGCCACTGTCCGCTCCATGGAGAAGCTGGTGAGACTTGTTTTTGTCAATTCATCATCAACTTTACTTTTTGATCATTAGTTTTTAGTTTTTTATTTGTGATTTTTTTTTTTTTTTTAACTTCTGTTTATGTCTGAATTTTACACTTTCTCTTTTACTGTAAAACCAGTGACTTTTATAATGAAACTAGAGCTGTTTGTTTTAGAAGACTAAAACAACTTTTTTGGAAGCTAATGGAATTGTGTGGATATAACCATGAGCCATATGATGGCCAATTTCTCTTAAAGCCAAAAATAAAAAAGTCATTCACTTATAAATACAGTCCATTGTTTACAAGTCATAACACGCCATGTCTAATTTTAGTCCATTGTGCCAGTTTTCAAATACTTACAAAATTTAAACCATAGAGAAAGAAAGAAGTTTTTAACTTTTCAGATGAATTGATTCAATTTTTTTTTGTAAACATGTTCAGTCATTCATAAACAAAAGAAGGTTTCCAGCAAAGTTTAAAAATACATTGTTTTTGTGTTGGCAAAATGTATTTTTTTTTCTCCTTAAATATTTTTTCAATTACATTAGATTTATTTTGGATCCCCCTCAGGGATTGGTCATTACTCCAAAATTGGAAATAACATTTTATTAGATCATAAATGTGATGAACCAGGATAGAAGGTTGATTGTAAAAAGTTATCATTTTGGACCTAACAAAATGTTATAATTGCTGTTTTAAATCAACAGATGCGAGTAATTGACCAAGAGATGCAAGGGATCGGTGGGCAGAAGCTGGACATGCCCAGCTTGTGCTCAGCTGAACTTTGGAAAACCAGCGAGCGCTGGGACTTGATGGGAAAAGAGCTGCTCCGTCTGAAAGACCGACATGGAGGCGACTACTGCTTGGCTCCTACACATGAGGAGGCAGTGACGACTCTGGTTGCTCACCAGACGTCTCTCTCTTACAAACAGCTCCCTCTGCTTCTTTATCAGGTAGCCTTTGCCCTGTTACTGCCAGTATATTTGTTGTAGTAATATGTCATTCTTACATTATGATTTCTTATATTAAAAAACAGATCACCCGCAAATTCAGAGACGAGCCAAAGCCGAAGTTTGGTCTGCTTCGAGGGAGGGAGTTCTACATGAAGGACATGTACTCGTTTGATGTGAGTGAAGAAGCGGCTTACCAGACCTATGAGTCGGTGTGCCAGGCGTACACCAGGCTCTTTGCCAGGCTGGGGCTGCGTTGCGTTCAGGTTCAGGCAGACACGGGCAACATCGGTGGTAAACTCTCCCATGAGTTCCAGTTGCCAGCAGATATCGGTGAGGACAGGCTTCTGGTCTGTAAAAAATGCTCCTTCTCTGCTAATGTAGAGACCATGTCTTCAGACAGAACTGACTGTCCTCAGTGCAAAACTGGCTCACTGATAGAGTCGAAGGGTATAGAGGTTGGCCACACCTTCTATCTGGGTAAAAAATACTCTCATGTGTTCAGTGCCACCTTCATCAATGCCCAGAACAAACCTACTGTTGCAGAGATGGGCTGCTTTGGCCTTGGGGTAACCCGAATTCTGGCTGCAGCCATTGAAGTGATGTCAACAGAAGAGGCAATCCGCTGGCCAGGTCTTCTTGCCCCTTACCAGGTGTGTGTTTTACCCCCAAAGAAAGGTAGTAAAATGGACAAGGCGGCAGTTTTAGGTGAGGAACTGGTACACATTTTGGGAGAGACGCTGCCTGCTTTGAGGGGTGAGGTTGTTCTTGATGACCGCACACAGATGACCATCGGAAAGAGGCTGAAGGATGCCAGCAAACTGGGCTACCCGTATGTTATTGTAGTCGGACAGGGAGCTCTCGAGGAAAACCCAAGGTTTGAGGTGATCTGTCAGCAGACAGATGAGACAATGTTTCTTAGTAAAGATGGACTGTTAGATCTTCTGGGAAGAGTGGAAACTGTGTGAATAACAAATCTGAAAGCAGAAATAAATGTTGAAGTATATGTTTGGGTGTCCTTTGTAATAAATAAAATGTCAGTAGGGTGGTGGGGAAAAAGGTTAAGAAGCCTTGTATGTCTCACAAGCTTCTTGTAGTTTACCCACTTGTTGACTGTGCTGATTGGCTTTAACTTACTGTCATAACACAAGCCTAATAGTGTACTTAAGGGAATTACATTGCATTTGGTTTCTATGATGGAAAATACAAGAATGTCACTGTTGAAATTTTTGCTCCCTTTTCATGTTCGAATAGAAATAAAAATGAGCACAGAGAAATGAGAAGAGATAAGGAGCAATGCTGATGTATTTTTATACTGTTAATATATATATATATATATATATATATAATATATATGTTAATATTAATGCTAAAAATATTGTTACTACAACCACAACTTGAAATTAAAGGGAAAACAAAAAATAAAATGATGGTTTCCAGTGGCGGAAGTGCTTAGAAGGTAGCAGTATGAAAATAAATAATGTTAATCCCCTGTTACAAGTGAAATACTGCGGCAGCTCAATGTTATCATCATGCAAGAGTATTAAAACATGTAATACATGTACTTTTATGAAAGCAACATTTTATTGTTGCTGGTTTAAGTCATTTTAAACTACTTTAAGTACATTCCCTTACATTACAAATATTTTGTCATATTTATTAGGTAGTGTAAAATTTACAATATCTTCCTCTCAAATATAAAGTGTAAAGTAGCACAGCATCAATACAAAGTATAATTACCTGAAAATGAAAAGGGACTTTCTAGCATTTTTTTAATCACATTAACATTAAATACAGTAAGAAATATCAAGTTCTCAAGTATTAATGCAAATATTCCGAAATGAAGGTACTATTTTACAAGTGAACCTCCAACATTACAAATTTTACATAAGGTAAAAACGACAACCATCAGACCAAAAACAGACTTTTAGAATGTAATCATTGTTACATAAGTATAGGAATGCTTGTCAGTTATTATTACCTGAATTCTAATGGGTAATTTGATCAGTGACGAATTTTAAGTTGCCTTAAAAACTGCAATAGTTAATTTGCAATGTTTTTTAGCTTAAACATAAAAAAGCATAGCAAAGAAATAATCAAACAAAGACAAATTACCTTTAAATTGCGGGCTAATAGTCTAGAGCCCTTGCATAAATGTACAAAGTTACTGTTTATATCTGTAGGACTGATGTTAAAATGATCAAATTTACTATGTTATATATCGTGCATTGAACTGGCGGTGGTGGAACAAAAATATTGATACCGTTTCCGCACGGAATTTTATTCACGCTGTACCGCCCATGCACATGTGTAAACAAGGAGCTGGGAAACTTAAAATAAGTGAAGCTTGTTCATATGATAAGCTGGTGGCAGTTTTCTGACAATATAAATATGTTTTATTTCTAATCAAAACAGTTGTTTAAAAAATACTCAGATTAAAATGGCGTCCTCCGGGGTACAATATGAGAGCGACGATGGCATGGACGAGTTCATGGACAAATTCAAGACCCAGAGATATAAGAATGCCTTTACTGAAGAAAACTGGGAAGAGGTAAGAAACGACTGGTTAACAAAAGTAGTAAGACAGTCATGTCTACGTTAGCAAGCTGCGTTAACTTAAATGTTGTTGTCTGAAGCTAGCAAGCTAATCGTTAACTTGAATGAGCCAACGTCGTATCTTTCTGTCAAAACGCACTGATTTATTTTCCCCCGTTTTCTTTTTCATTTAGGAGTTTAATAAAGTGCCCATGTTCATGAAAACAGCCCCTGACGAGATAGACCCAAAGAAATACCCCGAGCTAGCTTGTCTTCAGGCCATAATTCATGACGAAGACAGACCCCCAGAAGGTGAGCAGATGCACCCCCAGCCCCTCGCACTTTGGAAACACCTGTCAGAGTTTTTCTTGTTATCAGTGCAAGCTGGTGTCTAAGTTTAAGGTGGCTTAAATGATTCCGTTTCTGTGTCTCACCCCTCACTAGAGCAAGCAAAAAGCCTCAAAAATGAGGGAAATGCGTTTTTTAAAGAGAAGAACTACCAGAAGGCCATACTGTCCTACACAGCAGGTCTGAAGAAGAAATGTGATGACCAGGAGCTCAATACTGTTCTCCTCACCAACCGTGCTGCTGCACACTTCCACCTGGGTAGCGATTTCTTATTGACTTGTCATGTAGACTCATGTATAGCTTGTTAGGGCATACATACATAACTAGCTCCATGAAGGATAAGAATAAGGATTATACAATACTATTTGTTGTTTTGTGTTTCTGCTGAATTCATCCACATTTCATCTGGTTTTTATCACTCAGGTAACATGCGGTCTGCACTCAATGATGCTGCAGCTGCAAAGAAGATCAAACCAGACC
>JAPZDY010000021.1:9358031-9373028 GCA_029783645.1 Ctenochaetus hawaiiensis
AATATGTACTTCTTTTGAGCAAGTAGGAAGAAATATTGACCACAATCTTTCTTACAAATATGAAATGACAGTGCATAATAAATCTTGTCAAGTTCAGAACTGTGACCAGCTCACACTGGAATCCCTTAATGGTCCCATTAAAAAAATAATGTAAACAGTCAAACACACAATTTAACCTGGGCAATAAATCTAAATTGAGCATCAAGGCTTGCAGTGTGAGTGTGGCCAAATACGTCAATCCAAGCAATCAGAGAAAGAAATAGAGAGAAATAGAGTATAAAAATAGTATAAAAAGTATAAATATATAAACAGACACTTTCTTCAGCAGTGATTTGTATTCTGTAACATACTGTTATGTTCCAGTAAGGGCGTGGAGACGAGCAGAGATCAAAAGGCTTTTCACTTTCATTGCATTGTGAAAAAGAAAAAAATGTGCAGGTTTACATAAGTGAGGTCAAGATCAAACTGATTCATGATCAGTGCTTACACTTAGAGATTTGGGTGCACATGTACTGGCAAGAAGGCAAGGTCCACTTGAATCAGAACTGTTGGAAAAAACAGCAAGTGCTTCCAGTAATTTTTTTTTCTTTCTGACTAAATTGTGTGACAGACAGAAATAAATTTCTTGGGCTGGGAAAATGGCATACTTTAGACCTGTTTTTGCACTTTTAAATGAGCTTTCTTGACTGTTAATTGCTACTATGACCAGTTTATGGTTTAATAATGCACATCAAAGCCATGGATATAAACAACCATCCATGTAGGCATGAAACTAAAAACATGTTTCTCTGCAGAGTCCATAAATATTCTGCTCGAGGCCCTAAAACTGTTATTTGTAGTGGTCAGCACTCCAACATAGGTGGAGTTTCATTTTTCAAATGATAGTTTTTCATCTAACATAGTCAGAGGATTGTCTGCCTCTCTCCCATTACTCATAGTTTAGAGGAAAGTATTTTCAGTAATTGGCAAAAACAAAGTAGTTTTCCCAGACGATGATTGTGAGACTTTTTCCCATAAGTAATGTGAGAAAATGTGTTTACAAGTGTTATTAGCAGCTGAACTAGCAGCAGGATAACAACTGATGGTGTTGTTGCTCTCCACCATTAAAATACCAAATTAGGGAATATTTTTTCTGTAGATGTCGTTAGTCATGACATGGACTTTATATGCAAAGGAGGAAACTTAATTTTGTGATCATTTTCTGTGTTATGAAACTTGAACTACAAGAGTAGAGTCACCTGCAAGCCTTTTCTTTTCTTTCTGTACTCCAGGCCGCAGTGTGCGTTCATTCAGTGTGTTGGTTATAAACAGCACCTGTGTGTCCTTGTCGTGGACACTGTTGGACAACAACTCTGTCCCCCTGTTCATGGTGGTCCAGTGGTCTCCACAGAGGCAACAGGACTCTGATCATCACAAAGGCCAGAGTGGGCAAACATGGGCCAGACTTCCCTACACCGACCGTCCCGTCTATCTGAGAGGTAACATGATCTCTTCTCCATCTGTCTATCTGTTATTTCTCAGTGTAACTGTTGACATGGTGTGTTACTGAACTTGATATGACTGTGTCATTGAAGGTGATTTCTTTGGCTCTGAAGAGTGTGACTTTGTCTTATACCCTGTGTTTGCTGACGGAGAAGGGGAGCCAATGTACACCAAAGGTATGTACCTGTTTTCTGGCTGCTGTATCAGTGTTAATAAAAACACAATGTCAGAACTTTCACTGCGTTACAAACTGCTGGTCTGATGTATATTTTCCAACTGTTTCAGCCACCAGAGGAGACCCTGCAGCCTACATGATGCTGTTGATCGTCTCCTTCCTCTCCATTGTCTTGTTTGTTACGCTGGTCGTCTCCCAAAACCAGTAAGAGCTGCTGTTCAGAGAAAAAACTCTCCAGACTGTATTTACATGAATTATACTCAAGTTAACTTCCTCCCCTCAAAAAATCATCATGTAAAATCTGATCTTAGATGAGTTTGGGGTCTTTTTAATATGACAACAGCGATACATTTTCTTATTAAAAACACACTTTACTTTTTGACACTCAGATCTTGCTGTTTCTTTTCTTTTTAGATTTTTGCTTGTAGCAGTTACAATGCTAAAGATGAATGCAGCCTCTGTGTATATGAGAGTAGTTTTTGACCCAGTGTCCTGTAAGGAATGATTAACGATGTTAATCTCTCGAGGCGATCTAATTTAGAGAGCTGTGACACTGACCATGAAAAAAATAGGCCCGTGACATTTAACAGGTCACAGGGGTGTAATTACACTGGATGTGAGCAGTAAGTAGGTGTGGAGAAAGAGGAAAGGAGGGAGTAAAAAACATCTTGATGACAGAGAGATGAAACCTAAATATCTGCTGCATTTCTCTCCAGGATGAAAAAGTTTGTGTGGAAGGATGTGCCCAACCCAAATAAGTGCTCCTGGGCCAAAGGGCTCGACCTCAAAAAGGTAAAAATGAATGTGAATATATAGAAAATCATTTAAACACTTATTTATATGCTGATTACTACTTTGTGTGATTTATTGGCATAATAGTTTTAAACATTTGGCGCTTTTTCATTAGCCCTGGAGTTAAAGGAAATACTTTAACATTTGGGTAATATGGTCATTGGCTTTATTGCAAAAGTTAGATGAGAAGATTGATTTCTCTCTCACGTCTCTTACATAAGAAGCTAAAGCCAAATTCTGGTAAGCTCAGGTTTGTGTAATGATACAGCGGGAAACAGGCTGCTTGGCTTGTACACCAACCTCACAGTGACACCAAGATAAAGGAAGTCTCTGCTCCTGGCCAAGAAACACAGTGAGGCTGGCTGTTCCTTTATGCAAACAGGCTCCTGGTCCTAAAGCTTTCAGAAATGGAAGTGATATGGATCTTCTCTTCTGAGACTCCACAAGAAAATAAATAAGTTCATTTCAATTGCAATATCTGAAGCATATTGTATTTTAATGAAAACTAATTGTTGTACTTTATATCTGTTTTTGCATGTCTTTTTAGACCGACACCTTTGATGCCCTGTTTCAGCCCCCAGAAGGCCTCCCTGCCTGGCCTCTGCTCCTGCCCTCTGAGAACATTTCCAAAGTCGTCATAGTTGACAATGTTGATCTCTCAGTTCTGACTACAGCTTTAGTCCAAGCCCCACTTGTGCCTCTAACTCCAGACCCAGCCACTGCTACATCTGTTCCTCCATGTTTTGACTTAGAGGTCAGTCCAGTCCAAACAGTGGAGGGTGAGATGCTCCCATGTCAACCTTCTTCTTTTGCTCCCAATCTGGATGCTTCACCTACAAACCCAAGAACAGATCAGTTGCAGCGAGTTGAGCCCCCATCAGACCAGCCACTCGGCAGCACAGACAGCTCTGCCCAATCTTCAGTCACATACGCCACTGTGTTGCTCGTTGACCCAAAGCAGGAGCAGCAGCCTATTCATCTCCACTACAAGGATGGCAGTGGCAGCAGCTCCAGCGATGAGGGCAACTTCTCTGCCAACAACTCAGACATTTCTGGATCTTTCCCTGGTGGCCTGTGGGAACTAGATGACCCACGGCGCTCCTGCTCCTACAACTCTGTGGAGGAGCTCTCTGAAACATCAGAGCAAGAACATGAGGAGGAGGTAAGAGGAGAGATGGATTTGTATTATTTGGGAATGGACTATCCAGAGGAAGATGAAGAAAGCGAGGAAGACGAGGAGCAGAGAGAAGAAGAGACAAAAACTATGCTGCTTCAAAATGTAGTTTTGAACAGAGAGGACTGTTCTGTTGAGTCCCACCCTTTGCTTGGTCATGAGGACTCAGGCGAGCTGCTGTCAGTTTCAACATGTGGCTTGTCTTCGCTGTACATGCCTCAGTTCAGAACTGCTCAATGCACAAGGCAACTTGCAGCTCAACCACAGGACACCTCAGTCATGACTCTCACATAAACTGCGTTTAATTGAACACGTACAGCTTGAAAATCCATGTCATGGACTGCAACATGATTCAGCATTCACCAAAGCTGATTTACAAATGCTCCTTCTGACATGATGGAGTTGGAAATTTCAAAAAAAATACCTCGACTTGCAAATTGATGTTCATTAATGCTGCTATTGTGTTGTGTTGAAAAAGACGTCAGGAGGGCACAAGCCTCTTTTATGGGCATTTATTTCTTTCTTTATGGGGATTTAAAACTCAGATTCTACTGTGCCAGACTGCTCCTCGGCAATCAGTCTCAGACTGCCTAAACTCCATGAGGTTGAGTGCACATGGCAGAGAGAATAAACAGTTACTGCTCAGAGAGAGCAGCAGGAAGACAAGTAAAGTTCTAGTCATCTGGAGGGGAGCAGCAGAGAAGGTAGGCGTACTGTGGCTTCATTTTTCACAGGCGTTACCCCAGACGCAGACAAAAAAAATGTGATAACACTGTAACAGTCACTCATCTGCTCCCATTGTAATTTAGAAAATATGTGTTTCATTCTCTACGGAATTTCTTTGGCTGCATTTTAAGTGAAACATGAAAAGAGGTTGAAAGAGAATAATTAAAGCACAGAAAGCCTGAGAGAGAAAAGGCACATAATCTGCCAATTTTTTTTTTCCCAAAGCACATAAGACTGTGAAGAAAAGGATGACCTCGGGTGTCACTACAGAGATATTGGTGTGACTAAACAAATCCAGTTCATGGTGAAAACAGATGTAGTCTGTGAGTAACTGCAGGTGGTTTCTGGACACAGATTTTTTTTTGCAATTGTAGCAGCTTGAGCATCAACATCCGCATGGACTTACTCACCCACCAACCCAAAGAATGTCTGTTTCTACTCTGTGCTGTTATGTATTTGAATCTCGGTTACAGTCTGTGAGAAATGTGATTTCTATTTTTTCTCAGTTTTGCCATTAACATAAACACCTGACGATTGGTGTTAATAAAAGACAAAAGAATGTTTGAAACCAGAGGAAGACAGAAATTAAAAAATGGAAAATGTTAAAACTTGGTTGAAAGAAATAGTTACTGTATATTGAGAACTAATGTCTATTTTTCATGGTGGAAATAAAGTGTTTATTGTGAGCATGTCTGGTTTGTGTGAGATGGATTGGAAATATCAGTTGACTGTTAAAAGTTTTAATTAAAAAAAAGCTTATTAGTCACTCGGTTTGTACTTGACAAAAAAAAAAACCCTGGTCTAACCCTTTAATACCTTTATTTATAGTGTGTCCTAATTATGTAATTGATTATCTATATATGGGGTTTACATCCTACATTTTACAAGCAAAAACACCTAAAACTCAAAAAAACACATTTAATTAATTAATAATTAACACAATTTTTAACTTAGAAAATGAAAAAGCATAAAAAACTTATATTGAAATTTATTTTAAAAATGGCTTTTGTGCTTCAGGTTCCTGGCTAAAATGAAGAGCTTCAAACAATTGGCAATGGCAGCAGAAGCTCTCAGAAGTCCTTAGAAACGAGGCTGTAGGTGGGAGGAAGAGCTGGTGGTTCACGTTGAGGGCGGCAGAAGTGCTGAGCTGACGGGTCAAAGATGGAAGGTCAATCAGGAGACAACCTGAGCACATGAAAACACAAAATTAATGGCTTGTAGACAGCAAGGCAAGTAAGGCAAATGGACAGAATGCAAAAATCAAAAGTTGCAAAAAGTGAACCAACAGGACAAACCAAGACTTAAGACTTGCATGGCAACAATTCAGGTGAGACTGGGAGGCTGAGCAGAGTATTTGTAGGCAGGCATGGTGATGACTAGATGCAAGGCAGCTGTGTAGGTCAAGTACAAACAGCAGGTGTGGACACAGAACAAACACAAGCATGAAGGCTTGTTTGTTTGTGAGGATGGCACAGCCATGGTTCTGACAAACATCCTGCAGTATTTTACAGGAGAATTGAACAAGGTGGGTGGAGAGGATCCATGAAAGAGGCATGGAAGATATAGAAGGAGCCCTAGGCAGGCAGCCTTAGCATAGGGCAGAAGTAGAACTGGACATCTCAGGATGAAGACTGGGGAGGCCAGAAGGAAAGGTCTTCAGAACAAGTCTGGAGAACGATCAGAGGAAGGATGGGTATGGAGAGCTGTAGGTGGTTGCAAAGGCTGGATCTCATGAACAGATAAAGGCATGAATGCTTTGAGCTGGAAGCCAGTGGAAAAGATGAAACTCCCCCAGAGCTGGAGGCCAACAGGGCGAAACACCCCTGGAGAGGTGGATGATGGTTGATGGCTAAGGATGATGGCTAAAATAGAGTCCTTATGGAGTTAGGACGAGAGGTTGGCAGAGGTGGAGTTACTCTGGACACTAGCAACTTGGCTGAAAATCAGAACTGGAGTCTGGCAGATAGATCTGACAAGAGGCACAGCCACAGGCTGGGGGCTGAAAACTGGAGGGCTGGTAGAGGTGCTGATGGAGCCAAGGAAACAGGAGACTGTTGTAGCTTGGGCACTGAAAAGATTTAAAATGAATGCACTGCAGATAACTGCAGCTCTAGAACTGGAGATAGGGGTTGGTCCTCTGGTTGATCAGAGGAACAGGTGTCCACCAGCAGAACCCAGGAGCAGGAATGAGCAAGATGCAAGCTGACTTATGAGCAGAGCCGGTGTGAGAATGGTGAGTGAAGGTTTTCACTGTGAGGTTGTAACACGGGGCAGAATCAAACTATCCCCAACAGATCATCACATGCCCTGACAGGCCCCCTGACCAGAGGCACCAGAGCAGTGACAAGGATGCTGATATTATCAGTGACAGTTCAAATAAAAAAAAATCTGATCAGACATAATAACATCAAATTAATTCCAATAAAATCTGATCAGACATAATCACATCAATTAATTCCAATAAAATCTGATCAGACATAATCACATCAAATTAATTCCAATAAAATCTGATCAGACATAATCATATCAATTAATTCCAATAAAATCTGATCAGAAATAATCACTTAAATTAATTCCAATAAAGTATGATCATAAAATATATACATGGTTAAAAATCAAACTAGTGAAAAAAATGAAAATAGTGTCGAGAGTTAATGCAAATTATTTTTGCAGAGAGCGTTTCTTTGGAGGTTCCTGGCCTGAAGGTCCAGCAGCTCTTTTACCTCCCGTGTATCCACGCTGTCTATTTCTCTCCTCAAGTATAGCCTTTATATTTCTGACCCATTTCTGGTTAGTGAAGTTTGTCACAGGAGGTGGCTTTTTCGGTCTCTGAGGGGTTACCTTGCTGGGTACTTTGGCTGTCTCAGAGGAGCTTGCTTTTGGCGTCCTTCTCAGGATGATTTTGTTCACATCATCACACGGTACATTAGTCCAGTGAAACATGTCAGGACAGAACGTGTCAGAGGAGGCACTAGCAGGTGAAGTAGAGTCAGAGGTGGAAGAGGAGGATGGAGGTGAGCGAGAAGAGGGTGATGTGGGAGCCAAACTTGGTGAACACCTCCTGGGTGAGCCACTTGAACAACTAGAGGAGGAGGAGGAGAAGGTAGGAGAGGAGCTTCGAGAGGAGCTAAAGAAGGAGGAGCAAGAGGAGGAGCTAGAGGGAGAGCTGGAGTCAGGAGAGCTTGGAGGTGTGTCAGTGGAAGAGCTGGGTGAGGAGCACGGGGAGGAGTAGCCGGAGAGCACTGGAGTTATTACCCTACGTAATATTAGCCTGGGACTGCTGGGGTTGTTGGGGTTTGGCTTGTATACTTTGATCCAAGTGCTGCGCTGCTTTAACTGAAAAGAGAAACAAAACCAACCTTCAAACTTCTGTTGCATCAACTGTTAAACCACAGATACTTTCAAGAGAACATCTTCAAATTATTTATAACATCACAATCCCATAATATCCCATTTAAAGTAAAGAAAATAAAATATTACAAATCAAATTAAGATAAAAAAAACAATAAAAAATGAGTTACTCGTTAATATTATGAAAACAAGACTATAAATCAACTTTATCTGACTTATTCCTTCTGAAAATAAACCTCAAGTCCTACTGGGAATATTAGCTTTAATTAAGAGGTGTAGTAAACAAACAGACATGAGCTTAGGCAGAATAAGGTTCTTGACATAGGATACATGGCATATGACTAAGATGAAAACATTTGAATAATATTCTTCTCCAGTCAGATACATTTTGTGTTAATATAAGAACAACTCATAATTACATTTTCATTAAAAAAAAGTATTTTAAGGTGATAAAATTATTTGGGTAACTTAGAAATACTGCTAATTGTCTTTTGATAATACTCTATCCCTATACAGAATATTATTAATATCGTATAAATATTGATACTAATCCTCAGTATGGAAGATAACTAAAAAGTATTTTTTTAAAAAAAACATTTAGCCTACAATACACTTCTTCTTTCCTCTTCTTGCATTTATTTATGTGGGGTGTGGCTGTAGTTATCTCAATGGAAAAATATTTTTAATGACCCGTTTTTCAGAGTCGTTTAAATATGAAATCATACGGACAATTCCTCATGTAGTCATATCGTGAAATTCTAGGCCGGTAAAAGAAAACTGAATTTTTTCTCAAGGGTTTGAGAAACTTGTGCATATAAGTTAACTGTTAACTATAGACAGTTTATTGATTCTCGTTCAAAGGTACAGGCCTATTCAGACCTTAGCCTAAATTTTAATGAGATAATTCTGAGGCATTGCTTAAAATACATTGCAAAACAAAATGTGTTTTAAATATCAAATTACTCACATTTTCCATTCTGAAACAAGTCTGGTCCTTTGTAGTAGGTCGTCAGAAACTATCAGGGTCAAAACTGAAGCTGATTGAGGTCAACTTTTTCGAGAGATCGTCGAGAGAAATCGAATGAAATCGTGAACTCTTGAACTCGATTTGGTTGAAGTTCAAATGATGATTCTGTTCGAAAGATGCACAAAAACAAAAGACAAAAACATAGCAACCACAGAATGTGTGTGTGTGTGTGTGTTTGTTTGTTTTATATTGCAACAAATACTCACTGATTACCTAAATCAATTAACAGAATCTCTATCTTTCATGTAACCTGACGGCCTTATTGGCTACTTTGATGTCAAGATATTTATGCGTTTTCTCTGAAAATTAAAATCAAGATTGATTATTTAAAATTAATTAATTACACATTAATGGCTACGTATGCACAGCTTTCCTCACTGTCATCTATATAACCATGTTGACACTGGATATGTCAGTACAGCTGAACACAATCTGATACTGGATTGCAGGCACAACATTTACTCATACATGTGGTCACGAGATGGCGCTGTTGTCCAGGTAATTAATCCCTCGTGATTGCTATTCCAGATTCATCATTTCACAGCACCGTTTTCTTCAAAGTTAACCAAATTATGCCCAAGGGTCTATCGTCCATGTTTAGTTTGTATTTTAAATGAAAGATATTCCCTCTGCCTGTTGCCTTTTAGCTAAGAATATGATTTGTTTTGTTTTTTTCACCCTTCTGTTTTGCCAGAGAATTAAATACACTGTGACAAACACCAGCAGAGTGGTTGTACCATTGACTTGTAACTAAAACAATAATCTCTACGGATAACACCTGTTGTGTTTGTTTCTTTTCTTTTTTTTCTTTTTTTTTGTTTGTTTGTTAGTTTTTTTTATTTTACCAAAAATATGTTTTGAAAAATAATAACAATACATATTGAATCCTCTTACAAAATAAAGACGTACATACTAAACCTTGGTCAGCAGTTTCACATAGATGTTGAGCTGGACTGAATTTTGACAGCTGTGAAGGCCAGAGCAGGTTCACATTTAAACCATCATTCAGTGACTTTTATTTATTTATTTTTTACCTGTCTTAAAACCTTATGGATAAAATTATAATGAGAAATTCAAAATGCAGGGTATTTTTTATTCATATCCACTGTAATACTATTTAAAGTGAGTGATTTAATCCTTTTTTGCACCAAAAATGAAACCTTTTTTAGGCACTCTTTTAGTGGTATATATCGCCATCTTCTGGTCATCAGTGGTAAAGCTTCAGGTGTATCCCACTCAAATAGACGTAAAGTGATGCAATTCAAATATCCCTAAGAGGAAATATGACCTCTTGCATTGAAAAAATAGTCATTAGAGGGCCGCTCACAGCCACTGTGGAAGGGCCGATGAGGCCCCCGAATCATATCCATTCCATTATGAATACATACACACACTCCTCAATTCAGCAATGCTCTCAAAAGACATGACCATCTTATTTCATACAAAAAACAATATTAAAATATTTTCCATCATGAAGCAAGCTTTAAAAGAATAACCTTGTTTGACATGACATCCTTACAGTAAAAACAGCTTAACTATGATGAACTGCTGTGGTTCATTTTAGACTGTAAAATGCTGCCAAGATGTTCATTAACAACTGATTGTCTGGTCTGTTTTGATTACTTTTTTGCATATCCATTAAAGTCATATATTAACTTCATGTCATGGAGAAAGATCTTGCCAGTGGTCTCTTCCTAACCAGTTGTTTAGGCACCACTGTTTGCAGTAGCTTCCTCACTAAGTCCAGTCTGCCTGTGCTGATCAGAGCTCTGGATAACTCTGTGACCTCATCTGTGTGAGTCCTATACAGACACCTTAATTCGGCCTTCACAACGTCCCCAGGGTACATCTCCTCTGCCTTTTGCACCCACAGTTCCAGCTGGGTGATAGCAAGGTTGGGGTCAGAGCCTGCCTGCATGAACACAGCCAGGAGGGCCTGTAGGAGGCAGCGCAGGGCCGTGGTGTCTGAGCTGCCTGGTCTTTCTAGCTCCACAGCACGTTTAAAGCAGTCTGCAGCGTTCTGCTCCTCGCCCTTCAACAGGAGGCAGCGTCCTCTGAGCACGTGGAGGTCTGGTAAGCTGTCACTCAGTTCAAACTGTAGCGCGTGAGACAGACTCACCAATGCACTGTTCACCACCCCCTCATCCACCAAAAGGCTCTCCTGCAGCGCATCTACACCCATGTAGTAATACACCTAAAAGACAGGAAAGAAATATATTCATTGCTACTGTAGAGAATCTATTCATACTGTTGAAAAGAAGTTTTTGATTTTACCTGTGCCATCTCCAGGTGAGTCCGCAGACATGGACGTACACTCACAACCTTGTCCAAGTCTTTTCTGGCCTCAACTAGCTTCTGTCGGTCAGGGATTCCACCATGACCATGTTTTGCCTTCTCCAGGTCTCTGACATAGAGCACCATATTTATCTGAATGGCAAACATTGTAAATGTTTATACTGGGCACCTTTTTATAAATGTGTTTTATCAAATGAATCATTACTTTTACTTTTTGGTGCACATTTCACTTTGAATACAAACTGAATATACAGTGAACAATTGTATGAATTTTGAGTTCAGACCAGCTCAAAAATGAGATCTAATGGTACAAATATAGGAATTGTATGGAACTATAATCCAGTTTACATTAACACAAATTCTCGTGCTTTCAAGAGTTTGTATATGCTGTTACTAGATGTACTTCAGTGTCAGTACCTTTGCACGGGTGCAGTAGGCCTGCCAGTTGATTTCTGGGTCTGGAAGCACATTTAGGGCCATGTTGCAGATCCCTGTGGCCATCTCATGTTTGCCCAACAGAAAGAAGACCTTTGCCAGAAGGTTCAGCGTGAATGCATCATCATTTGCCAAGTTTATGGCCTAAGGAGACAGACAGTTACACTGTATGTTTTGGTGAAAATACATAAAAAGTAGCTGTAGCCAATGAAAAATTCTTCTGTAAAGTAAGACGATGCTTGCAGTGTCATGTCTAAGATATACGCAGTATAATAAATGAGGTGACTTGACCCCATTATTACAGTAGATCTAACTTCTATAATATTTTGTTTTTCCATCAGATTGCTGGTGAAGAGAGAACTTACAGTTCCATAGCAGGACAGAGGTTCAGAGGCTGAGAAGCCACAGTCATGAACAGACATGGGCACAGTGGTGAAGTCATCCTTTCTCTCCAACATGATGCCAATATAACACCAGGCGAGAGCTGAGATGATGGACCAGAATCAGTTTTTAAAAGAGTTTTCACTAGGTTGCTTTAAATGCTTGTTGTATTTCTCCCTCAATGTTGAAGAAATGGTTGTAACTACTGTGCATCACAACATCTTAAATTTAACTGCTAAAACAAAGGTCTCTACAATAGTCAAGGATCATTTGCATGATTTGCAGCGTACAACATGAACTATGAAAAGACTGTGGTACATAAACCAAATATAACCTGCATTCAAAACAATGAACAACTGTAAACTTAAATAAGCTTCAATAAGATGTATTCATGGAGAAAAAAACTGTATTCACCTTTATTTTGTGTTCTTTCAGATTCTAATGTTTCTGTAAGAAGCTTCAGACCATTATTATAGTGAGAGAGTCTGGAGTATTCAGAGTCCTCTTTGGTTTTTACTATGTCGTCCAGTCTGCAGCGAGAAAATTACTTCAGTACAAATTGATATTTACACATTAAGTTGTGAGTTGGTTTTCATTTGATGTCAGTGTTTTTACCTTATATAGATAGTTGCCATTTTAAAATACCAGCTTCTTTTTTCCTCTATTGATATCTGAAAAACAACAGAAAATAACATTTATTGTGCAAGAATAAATATTTGAGTTTTCAGGTTGTTGCTTAGCAGCATGGTTTAATTGCTATTCTACTCAAATGAACTCACTTTTTGCATCTGCCATGAATAAAAATAGCATGTTTAGAGCTTTGTGCTCTGCCAGATTTGCATAATAAAGTTGGCTTGTCTTGATAATTTTTCTGAGCATTGCCAGGTTTGCAGGTGAAATGAGTCATCCAAGAACAGTAAATTAAGTTATCTAATGATACTAATACTGCATGCTTTAGCCACCAACCAATAAAGTACAGGCGAGTTGTGTGTCACATAATGATGCATCTGGTCTCATTACATAACCACTCGTTGTTTCAGTACTCCTCCTTGCATTTCCACTCTACACTCATGTTTATCTTCAATTTTTAAAAGACATTATTGACTTTATTTTGAGTATTAATGTCTATGTATGTTTTCCATCTCACCAGATGACCTCCATAGTCCAGAGCTCTGTTGTAAAGCCTCAGTGCTTCTGTAAGTCGCTCTCTCAGGTCATCCTCACCCTCAAGCTCCACATCATAGGGGAACACGTAGGCCTGCTCAGCCAGGCAGCGAGCAGCCAGGAGCCTGGTCTCCTCCTGAGAGGCCTCCCCACCATCTATACCCATAAGTTGGGACACTTTCTCCACACACTCCCCTGCGTCCAGTTCTTTCCTGAGCTTGTCATACACGTAACCCAGGTTCGCCCAGGCATTGAGGTTCCCAGGGTCTTCTTTACAAATACTCCTAAAAAGGCCAATGTACACAGAAAGAGTGGTGTTGGAAAAAGGGAGAAAAAGATCCTCCCAAAAAGGTCTTGAGCATTGCAAGTAAGTCAAAATTATTTAAGATATTTCAAACTCATTTAGATAAATATATATTTTGATATTCACAGTACACAGATGGGCTCACTATTACATGTGCACAGATGAATTAACAAAATAACAATTTTGTCATGTACGTCAGTGTTTGACTAAATACTTGCGAATATAATTCTATTTCTATCTGCCCAAGTTATACTTACTATACTTTGGGTTTAGTAGCATTAGCATGTTAGCATGCCAAACTAAGATAGTGAACATGGTAAACATTATACACACTGAAACATTAGCATACTAACACTGTTATTGTAAGGATGTTAGCACACTGACATCATTTAGCTCAAAGCATACTTCATAAACTTCAATACAGTGGGAAAAATTACATCAGAAAAAAGGTAAGTCAGACTGCACATGCAACTTCTGCCAAAATGAAATAATAAGTGTATTGGTAATTTGGACGACAATTACATTACAATAATTACTACAAAATTGCCCATTATGAATGTAATTGGGTAGAAGATCAAGTCCTATAGCTGCAAAGAGCAGAGTTAGTGACATGAAATAAAATATCAATGTATTAATCTTACTTTTTTAGATTACTTATTAAAGGATGGTCTTGATTTTGATGGATGTTTTACTGTAATTGGTAAAAGAATTTGTTTGACTCTTTTGTGCCACCTTTTCTACTGCTGAGTAAGCAAAAACTGTGTTAGTTCTTGGTTAACTCACAGAGATTAAGCATAGAGATACATTTTAACCTGTGTGGTGTTTCTATTGAGGAGATTAGGATCCTAATTCATTGGTCAACAGCCCCTAAGGAATCATTCATAAACAATGCCTCAAAACTAGGCCCATTTGTTCAGTGGAATTTCTTTCTCAAAAAAAGACAACAGTGTATCATCACCTGAATATTTCCTCAGCTGTGTCCAGCTGTTCGAGGTGAAAAGCCAGCAGACCCAGCAGATTTCGGACAGCGTACTGCAGATAACTAGCTTCAGCCTCTAGCTCGCCTCGCAGGCTCTCCTGCTTCAGGTGAGTGTCCCTGAGTCTCAGCTTCACAGGCCCAACAGGATCACAGTTGAGGTTGAGGTTCAGGTGGAAGTGGCCAGGAATGTAGTCCATGTCCTCAATGAGAGACTCGATGTCTTCTGTGCTCTCTGCTGTCATGTTATATATTGTGACCTGAGATCTTTCCCCAGAAAATACTTGTTATCCTCTTCAGCCTACAGTTCAATCTGCTGTGGCAGAAGTCAACCACCCACTCTTGTCATCCCGGTGCATACAGGTTTAACAGGTTTTAGGCCTGGGAGTGACTGGGGAGTGTAATACAGTGTAAGCTGGAGACAGTGGTTAACTATGGATACATATTTTTTCCCACACACTATTTTTGCGTAAAGTCAAACTTTTGATTCTCATTCATAACCTCTTAAAGTATTGGTCCTCCCTCTTCATTCTTCTATAAAATAGGAAATTGTGTCACTTCAGATTTGTTGTTTTATTATAAAAAAAAAATATCAACAGACATTCCTTAAGGTCAGTTTTGACAGGATAATATAATATGTATTACGCACATCCTGAGTTTTGGAAAAAAGTTTATGAAGCCTTGTTTTGGAGAAGGTTTCATTAACAAACCCCCC
>JAPZDY010000021.1:9404153-9420883 GCA_029783645.1 Ctenochaetus hawaiiensis
GTTGGCGCCCTCTATCAGCTGAAAGATAACAGTGCGGGCTGCTGAGGCAGTGCTTTTCATAGTGGGCCCTTTAAATGTTATTAACTTAATTAATTGTGACTCATAAATAGATAGTATCTACAGCTGTGTACGAACAGCTGTGATCTGTGTATGTCTCTTATCTCTGCGGACCTGATAGTAAATGTGGAAGTTCCTCTCGTTCTCATTCTGGCTCACCACCCTTGACTTCTCCAGCAGGAAGTTTGAGATTTTGCCACCGTCTGGTTCTCCTCCTCTGCTGAACTGAATCTCAAAGTATTTCCCCTGTTAAATATAAAATCAAAATCAGCAATCGGAGGTGACAACAAGCTGTCAGTAGATAAGGATGTTATATCTGGTTGATTCTACAGTTGCAGGGTGAGCAGACGGGTTTCCTCTGCTTGTGCACTCATCCTGACATTGACAAAGTTTTGTTGAACAATGAATAAAAGTGGATGAAGAAAAACTTTTATGAATCAGAATAAATTTTTAGAAATCTAAGCAGCTGCTGTAAGAATGAGACGGTGTAGTAACAATGCAGCAATTTTTAGATTAAAAAAAATTGCCCTCCCTTGGCTACATTTGCATGAGAGAGATGAAAGTCTGCACACATCTGACTATATTCACACACAGAAATCTCTCATGCTGCACCATGGGATGACACTTTACAAATTTAGCTCTTGTATACAAGCTGCAAACATGCATGTGGATGTGGTTTGTAGGTGAGAAAATAAAGCGCCCGGACCCCATTTATGAGAAACAGCAGGGGGTGAAATGAAGTGTCTCATTGTGAGCATCAAACCATTGCTGTTCACTGAAGCAATGCTTCCTTTGTGCATTATAACACTGCTGTCAGAGACCAATTTAACATTTTATTCACCCAACAGACCCTTTTCTAAAGTCAGTGCATGCTGTCAAATCAGTAAACGTAGTCAATCTCCCTCTTTTGGCTATGTGGATAGATAGTCAGTCTGAGCACTATGACCTGCATTTTTTTATGTTCCTGTTGGAGCTGAAACAATTAGTCAGTTAATCAATATGAGGATCAGCAGAAAATTTCAAATTTGGAATTTCAAGGATCGATTAATTTGTTTATTTGTCTGCTGAGGGGTGGATGGTGGGTTACGTTAGGTCGGCCGGTGCCCAGGCTAATGCTGGTCTTTGTCTGTCAATATAAATGCTAAACATGACCTCGTCTTAGATTCTCAGTAAAATCAATATCTTTGAGCTTTGGACTATTGGTCGGACATTTTCATAAATTTTTAACATTTCATGGACTAACCATAAGAGATCCCCTGAGAAAATAATTAAAGATTAACCATAATGCAATCGTTAGTTCAAAGACAAAAGTATGAGATCAGCTTCACGTAAAACAAAAGTCTACAAAGCATCCTTTTGATTCAATTTTTGACCTTAGAAACAGCAGTACAATCCAAATCATCCAATAAAAGGGTTAGTGCAGTTGCTGTTTTTGAGCTTTCAAACTGTGAATAACAGTCATTCTCAGACAATGGAGTTGAGATTTTTTTTTATGACTTGTAGTGTTGTATTTACTTACAAATGAAACTTTAATCTCATCTTTTAAGCCAAAATGGGTAAGAAGTCCTCAATGTGCAAAGAAAAGCAGACATTTGGCTTTGTTATGTTAATTGCACACAGTTCAAAAAGAGCTGCAACATTAGTCAGGAGGTGATCATCCATGTGACGTAATCTGCTGACTCGCTAATGTGTAAAGGTTCAGCTCTCCCTCCTGCCACGTGGCTCATCGTATGTCAATCAGCAAAATTAAAGTGGCTTATCATTTATTTTAATACTGTGCTCATTGTTTCTCTCTATTAGTTTTTGTGACTCCTGCATTGTTTGAGAGTTGTTGTTTTCATTTTGGTTTGTCTGTTTGCTTTTGTTTTTTGCATAATTCAGTTAGATTTCCATGCTAGCAGCTCTGCGACTTCATGGTGGCACTAAAGGAAAAAAATTAGTGGATTAAGATTCAACCTCTGGACTGCGCTCATGTCTGTACAAAATTTCCTGATAAGCCATCCAGAACATGTTGAGAAATCTCAGTCTGGATCAAGAGGGGGATCAACCAACTGTTTATCAACTAATCATTGGCCCTAATTGAGAGATTTTATCAAATAACCTATACCTATAAACTAAAGTGAAAAGTACATTCCCACCATTATCTATGGTAATCGTAGTACAGATTATACTCAC
Source organism: Ctenochaetus hawaiiensis (assembly GCA_029783645.1). Classification (NCBI taxonomy): domain Eukaryota; kingdom Metazoa; phylum Chordata; class Actinopteri; order Acanthuriformes; family Acanthuridae; genus Ctenochaetus; species Ctenochaetus hawaiiensis. The sequence continues at coordinate 9,406,386 of JAPZDY010000021.1, forward strand.
AAAACGACTGGAGTTGTTGTTGCGGACAGTCTTTGCATTACCAAAAGCTTCCAGCAGAGGATTTGACTGAAGGATGATGTCTTTGACATGCTGTAAAAAACACAGAAACACACAAAGACAGTGACACAGTCTGTGACACAATGGAAACACCTGCACACACGTTTTAAAGGTGTATTGACTCACTGCATGCTGCCTCTACCTGTACTTTCGATCCTCCTCCAGATACTTTGGAAATGTAACCCATGATGTATTTAGCAGCTACAGTCTTTCCAGCACCGCTCTCACCACTACCACCAAACCACAAGAAAAAAGGGCACAACAAACCCAAAAACACATAAAAATACTCAAATTAAATCAGCACATTGCAACAAAAAACCAACCAGCTGCATTTGGTCCGATGTAAGACACAAAATAAGAAATTCTGAGGGGAAAGGAGAGCTGTTGGACTCACCTGATGATTACACACTGATTCTCTCCATCGATCATCATGTTTCTGTACATGTTATCAGTCAAGGCGTAGATGTGAGGTGGATTCTCATACTGGGCCTGCAGAGACAAAAAGAGAGATTTGTGGTCATTCTCAGGCTAATAGAGAATGCAACAAAAGTTTGAACCAAAAAAACAAAAATTTTGAGAGGTTGTTCAAAATATTGAAGAATTTTACTCACAGCTCCTTGGTAAAGTTCAATCTCTCTGTCAGTGAAATAAGGCATCTGCTTGAACGGGTTGACTGATATTAACACAGGGCCGATGTATGTCTGAGCATTGAAGTTAAGTCAAAACAGATATCAGTACTGATCCTTTAAAGAGCTGATATCGTATTCAATTGGTTGCTTTTCTTATATATACATATCTGCTTTTATTGCATGAATGTATTACATGTAAAAAAAAATTCACAGAAACATTACAACAGAAATTAATAGTTCTAACATACAGAATTAAAAACATTTATGATTATATTCATGAATTAGGGGGACTGAAACCCAATTTTGGCTGACTGAGATCAGCCAGGATTCAATATCTAGTGAAAAATATTTAAGTGGTTCTCTACAGTTTTCCCCTGTTAACAAACTCAGTCATCAGTATTAGATCATGGCTAAAGATGCAAACTGTCAACTGTCTTGAATTTAACTATCGAAGAGACACAATCCTTGTTGGTAACTCAGCTGTTGAGTTGAAGTGTTGTGACACCACTTTATAACAAAGTGCACTTAGAAAGCATCTAAAAGTTGAATGTAAATACGTTCTTTATGGTTAAGAAATAAGTTATACAATGGCAAGCCACTGCCTAATAATCTCAAATAGCTAGCCTTATCTCATGGCTCATTAGCATGAAACACAATGTATAACTGAGGCTTTACATGACAGACCAACACCACCATCTGAATGTACTGTATCTTGCAAATAGATTTCAGACTATTCTGGTGTCTTGTCAAACTTAAGGAGGGTGGGGGAAATACTGAGGTCACAGCATCTACAAATCTGGGTTACAGTGCGACAAATATATGAAGGTCAAACAGTTCACACTTCCTGATGACTGTGATAAAGAACTACCTAAAAAGTCTTTTTACCTCATGTCAGCTACTAAATGGCAATGTTAGTGTTGTCTTAAAACATAAAATACACAATAATATATGAAAGACAACACATAAAAGGTTAATTCAATTATTAAGAAGGTAAATAATAAGTAACGCTTCATTTGACCCACTAATAGTAATTGGTAACAACTTATAAATCCTCTTCAATTATTGTGTGGGTAGGATGACATTTGATGTGTAAAGATTTGATGAGAATTTCTTTTCTTGACACTAAATATGGACTTGAAGTTTAGCTGTGCTCAAAGAAGACGGAAGTGAGCTGTTGAGTCACACAGTGAAGCAGAAGAGGAAGAGTGAATTCGTTGTATTGAAGCCCTTATATGTTCGCTCGATTCCTTTAGAGTATATATATGTGCCTTTGGCTGATGCATTTGTGTGTTTTAAGGTGGGTGTGGAAATATGAGCGTGACAGTGTATTCGTGTAAAAAAGACCATGAAAGGAAATGTGTTTTTACATAAATATAAAAAGGCACACAATGTTAAAGCACCACATTTAACTAAATTAAATAAGTTTTCTTAAAGCAGAGAATCTTCTGGAGATTTTTACTGGTAAAGGGTTCAATTTGAGGCCAGGATCTGATGACAGACAGTCACATTGTTGACCCTTAATGGCTTTACTTCCTGTCCTGCAGTCATTATGATTTCCTGCCCATCAGACTCTAAACAAAACTATAAACTTAACAGTTAAAGTATTTGCCAGCCTTCCTAATTTTAATGCCGTTAAACTGTTGAACTTCAAAATCAATGTTTGTGAGAAGAACCACATTTCCAAGACTGGTCTGACCAACCCAATTAATAAAAGGGATACAAAGATGTAGTCGTCCATGTATCTTTTCTTGAGGTTTTCCACAATGGCGTCCTCTGTGATCTTGGACAGCAGGACCATGTCGTCCACTCCGCTTTGCTTCACATTTTGACTCTGCCAGTGGTACTTAGCCTGAATCACACACCAGACAGAGAAGGAAAGAAATTAGATGTATTTTTTAAGATGCTGCTTTTGTTTGTGTTCTTTTTTATTGGAATATTCAGCCTTTTAAGTCGAATAATCAGATAGAGGCAGTCTCATGTGTTGAACATGCTGAGGTGAACACCTTTAAAGAACTGAAAACAGTTGTATAAGGTTTCTGTGGCTCTGAGAGGACCTTTTTGTCGAAAAGACATTTAGCTTGGACATGATATTAACATGACTATTAGCTAAAGGAAAGGCTATTAAAAGACAGCAGAATTTACTGGGCAAATTAGTCAGAATGTAAAATGCTTATGCAAATCTGTGTTTTTGTGGCTTTGATTGTTACACAAGACTTTATATCTCAGGTTCTGGTTGTTTAACTTGAATTATTGTTATCATTCGTCCATCCATTGTTATTCAGATGTGATATATTGTTACATTGTTTAAATAAACAGTATGAAAATAATCTTTAAACTCAACAAAAAACTGACAGCAAGGAAACAAACATGAATAACAATAAACCAATGAGAAATAAAGGGACTGACAAACAATGGAAAAGGGTGTAAACATAAGATAAAGAAAGAAACAAAACAAACAAAGAAGCAAACAGAAAACAGGACAAAAATAAAACAGAAAAACTAAAGGAGGTGCAGAGTGTCCGATGAAGAAGTAAATGACAAAGACAAGTTTGGCATCAGTTAAGACGTGTTTGAAGAACGTAACCCACTGTGGTTGCCATTACAGGAAGCTGGGTTTGGTTGCCAAGCAACAGATTTCAGATGAGGTGAGCTCATTTTCTAATTTGGACATTTTGGAGAAGCAGCAATAATCTCTGTGATCTGCCTGCCCTTGCACAACGCCTGATTATGACACCGTGATGAAGCAACAACGACGGCTTAACTTCGACTCGATGTTTGTTTTGTTTTCAATGGATTGTCTGTGGTTCTGTAATTTAAAGGGACAGACAGACCATAGCTCTGTGTCGACACCTGATAGGGCCCTGAGGTGAACTCGTCCCCTGTGTCTTGGTTTTCCATGAAAGATGCTGGTCTGTTTGATGTGTGAAGTCTAACATGTATTGTCATTGGCAAAGTGGTTAGGCTGTGGTCGGGGGCTTCCACATGCATTTATTGCTTCACAGGGAGAAGCTTCTCTTTCCTTTTTTTTTTTTTTGTAATGCAATTGGTCATTACTGAACCTAACTGATTATCTCTAGAATTAAAAGAAAAAAGAAAAATCTCAAATTCTGCTTCAGTCAAGTGTGGAGTTTAAATTATGGTAGAGGTCTTAGAATTTTAGAGATACCAGACAAAGTTTATGACAAAGGGAACAAAACATGCAAAAGAAAAAAATACGTTTCATGTAATAAGTAGTGTTTGTGTAATGTTGTGTCATTAAGTATGCATTTTATTTCTAAGCTTAAATATCCCAAAGGAAAGATTAAGACCAAAGAAGTCTAAGCAGGAAAACCGAGTGTCTGTTTTAAATCTCGTTTTTGTTAGTTTGGTCCATCCGACGAAATTACAGCAAGATTATTTTATGAACTTATGGATAAATTCTGCCTGTAGAAATACTTTCCAACTCAGCCCACTGTCTAGTATAAAATATTTGATACAGATTATTCTGTTTCTTCTTGCATAAGTGTGTCTATTCTTCTTTAACTCTATGCAAATATGAAAAACCCCCTCACCTCCGGATCACTAAAAATGGATCACTAACATTATCAAGGTCATTTATTTCACATTCAAAACTATGACATCAGCTTTGACTGTGTTCGGGCTCTTAGCACCACTGAAACTCTGCCTCCCTTCCTCCTGCAACATCTTAATCTTGGTGGAGACGGGCCCAGAAACACTTTCTCAGAGTTTCTGTTGTTTGACCAACAGGACTCCCTTTGCATCCTCTTCGTTTTCCTCAAATCAGACTTTAACCAGGAGCAGCCTTAAGTCCAAGCCAGGCAAATGGCTCTTGTCTCAGCTCCCTTCCCTCTTTTCCTGAGACAGAAAGTGACGTGAGCAGCGTTTGTCTCAAAAAAAAAAGCTTCTCCTCTTTTAAACCTACACTTCCTTTAAATGTGATATGTGTTTCAGCAATAAAGCTTGAAAATAAATAATTAAATAAAACAATAATTGTAGCATGTGCAAAGTAGCTACTGGCTGCTGCAAAGCTGTTGGCATTGGCAACATTATATCATGAGTAGCCAGATTTATAGATGTTAACTGCTTGCTGGCAATCAATGCACTAATCTGATCTATGGGAATGTGTCCATGTCATTGATAACAAAAATATGGACGATGTGACATCCCTTCAAATGTGAAGCCAGAACCTCTTGACCGCCCCCCCCAGTGACTAGCTGCAGTACTGGTCATAAATCCAGTCCCCGCTATGTTAGCAGATGGGACATGAGTCAGACAAAATAATCCAAGTACACATCAAATATATTTTACTTAAAGGTAAATTCTGTCATTTTACATAGTTACTGTCATGCCGGTGCAAGTTTAAGTGCCTTTTCTAATAGTTTGACTGTAATAAGTTAATTGATGCTGAATGTTGGATGGAGTGCCATAATTGACAGCAGACAGTGACTCAAACCTAAACCATGACACAGTTTGACAGCTGTGTAAGAGGGGTGTGGGGTCTGGGGGACCAGACAGCAGACTGACGACGGATACTTGTTTTGACTGACTTGTTTTTGATGTACAGTATCTTTGCTTTAAGAAGCAGAGTTATATTTTTATTTAGTATTATTCATCAGTTGTGTTGACTTACATCTTCCCACAAATGTTCAGGATCAAGTGATCATGTACGCAATCACACAGATCCTTATTGTGTTTCCAGAAAAAATAGTTTTGGTATTTGTAAAGACATCCACTGACATCAGTAAAAAACTCATTGAGAAACTCCGTCTGCTCTTTAGTCTTTGGAGACACACACCTGTTGAGTTTAAAAAAACGAATTGAATTTTCAAGACACCATGAACCACAAACACCATACCAGTCACCTCAGTCATGTTGTGGTTTTAGCACGAAAGCTCTCAAAACTTTTCTGCACATACCGGAACTTTCTTCACAGCTGTTAAATAAGGAAAAAAACAAAACTGAACTATAAGCTGACTTTGTTAGCACCAGTCACACTTCTCACACTGTGGTCATTTCTTAACTTAACTGCACTTATGCCCACATTATATGCGTGACTCTTATTTTGAAAGGATCATTTTGAGGGATTACAATGAAAAACACACTCTTACGCTTTTTTTAAAATACATTGATAAAATTATAATGACCTCTGACTGTGTTTCACAAGAACAAAAGCAAGACTGTGTGAATTTGGATGTATGAGGACGATTGTGAGCGTGAGGAGGAAGTGTTGTGACAGAAACTACGGGCCTCTCCTGTAGTCCACTTCCCCCTCTAACACCTCATCACTGCCTCTTGTGAAACCATACAAACTTTGTACATGTTACCGGTTCTCTTCCTGCCACTGCCTGCACAACTCAGAGGGGCATTGCCTTTTTTTTTTTAACTCTGCGTGATATAAATCTTAGAAACTGAGATTAGGATACAGCCCAGTAAATTTTCAGTACATACAAGATAACAATGCATTTGTAAACTTGTTTCAGCATTGACACCACATTTTTTGTCAGTTCCTTGTCATGTGCACACTTAACGTCTGAATTTCAAGAGTGCAGATCCATAGTTTTATCCAAAGTGTCATCACAAAACAGAGAACACAGTGAAATCCATGTATTTTCCTGCCCTGAGCTCAATTCAAAAAAGAGGAAACTCTCTCTGCTGCTGCCATGAAGGAGCTGAATTTCCCTGAAGAGATGGCCCTTAAAGATACGCCATCACATCCATCATAATGTCAAAACTGAACGTAAAATGTAAAAACACCCTTTTATGACTTATCAGATGGAAATGATAGAAATGAAATACAATGAATCATAGGCTGTTGTAACTTTTCAAACAGATAATTGCCTTTAAAATGCTGTTTTGCAAGCAAAGCATCAAGAGTCAAAACTGTGCAAGAGCAACTTAAATCCATCTGAATGAGAAAATAGAATAAATGCTCGTTTTAACAGAGTACACACTTATTACAGCTGTCTGATGGTGTGTGAGGTAGAAAATGAAGGTGTGGTACCGTACCATTGTTCCGGTGCGCCTCTCCTCCTCAGGTGTCCACTGTCCAGAGAGTGTGTATCTGTGTGTGTGTGTGCGTGCGTATGTGTCTCTGTGTATTGTTCAAATCCACAGGTAAATGTTCTTAGATTGCAGCCATCACACAGCTGCACAGTCAGAGCCAACAGCAGCAAGCAGCGTTCAAGACCTCCACTGCCACAACTCAAAACTTACTTCCTCATACTCCCACAGATGCAGTCTGTGAAACAAGAACTGCTCGAAGATAACACACACAAATACACACGCACACACACACACACACACACACACACACACACACACACACACACACACCACACAAAGTTAAACAGTTACTTCTGTATTTCTACCATATTCATGGTCATCAGAGCAAGAGCGAAATAATGACTTAACGGGCTGATGACAGTGTCAGCAGATCAGCAGGGTTACAAGACCAATTAGTCATTTAAATTTAACTTGTCAACAGCAGGCGAGTGTTTGATGGCAACAACAACCTCAAAGTGACAATTATCTTCAATCTGTTGCCAAATGATGGTGTTTCAGTTGAGAGCTGCTGCCAGCTCCACCCAGGTTGTGGTTACTTCACGGTGTGCTTGTGTCGTCAGAGAGGCTTCAGCCCACAACGCCCATAATAACTGCTACAGGTTCAAACAGAGGTGGAGTGTACAACCAGCTGCCAGGAGTGTGTGGAGGTGTCAAACTGTATTATTGTTTTTGCTGTTTTATGTCAGTCAGACTGAGAATGGGACAGGTTTAGAAACTTTTGTATTGGGATGGGGGGCAGTTTTAAAGGAGAGGGCATGTTGCAAAAAAAGTACAATGGTGTTGAGACAGCTTGGTTCTTGGTGATGGTAAAGTGTAGATTATTAATAGTTACATTTTTATTCAGTGTGATAAATAACTTCTAAAAAAAACACAAAGATATTCAAGTATCAAATAATATAGATTACTAGCTGCTGTTTGAAACTTGAATTAGCCTGGTTACAGAGGTATGTTAGAGGACCCCCACCCATTCATGTAAAATAACACCCCAGCACGAGTCTCTTGGGATTGCTCCCAAGAGAATGACTCATCATATGAGGTCAAGGTCACACATAGCTGCAACAACTGGCTGTAGAGTCCCTCTAAAAACACTGAAAGGATACACTCACCAAATAGGACAAAGGGGTTAAGTAAGTGTTTGTGGGTAGAGTGGGCATACGCTAAAAGGCCTTTGGATTATTCCTCACTGATATCAAAAGATGGACTTACGGATCAGTTCGTGCACAAGAACTAACTGGCTTTTTGTGTCATGTCTACCTATTCTATTTCCTTTTGTATCTACAGATGTCTAGAATGTATTTATTTATTTATCTATTTTTAATTCTCTGTTGATATTATGGAGGTGACTGGGTAAAGCAGATCCAGCATGATCACCAAATCTGCTCTGTTAAACTAGATTGGGATTTTGTTTGTGTGTTTGCATGTCGGTATGCTGCTTACATTTGTGGTCATTTTGCGCCTGTATTTACATCATTTTGTCATCATGTTGTGTCTCTTTCTTGTTGTTTTGCATTTCTTTTTATGTGCTTAGTGTCTGTTCTTAAGTTTCTTTGTGGCCATCTCATTGACTTTCTAAGAGGAAATGTAAACTCAAACTTATATGGAATGTGGGTCTATGGACCCCTCGGCCTGCCGACCCTCTGGCTCCCTCCTTACACTATTTTATCAGTCACACTGATGATTAGGCCATTCATAAACTTTTGATTTGAGGTTACAGATAGCATGATCCAAAAATATATGAGTCTGTCTTTGTGTCAATGCACCTCATTCTCATTCTATTGAAAAATTAAGAAGTCCTATTAAAGTTCATGTAAACTTTAGGTCACTTAAAGTCCACTTATTCACTCCAGGATCAAATCTGTGCTTGTGTTGGTTGGTAGAACTACAGTGATTACTTATATAAAATCTATTTGTTGATAAACAGGAAATTGATCTACGACTACTTTTATTGTAAAATCTGTTTTTGTCATTTCAAAGGTATAAATTTCAAACATTTGACTTCCGTTAATATGTGATAACTAGATAGGCAATGCAGCCACGCTCCGCACATCTACATTGTGAAAGAATCTCAGACAGACAAGGAGTTTAAAAGGAGGCTAAAAGTGACCAAGCAAGTGTCAAAAATCTCAGACTAGCTTTTAGCTTTTAGTTCATTACAGTTTTGCAAAATGAAAAACTGTAGGACAAACAGTGTTAGACTAGTTAGTAGCTGCTTGGCTGACTTGCTAACTTCCGATTTTTAATGTGTTACACTAAATCGATGTTCGGCTGTGTTAACAGAGTTTCTCACTTGCTTGCTGATGATTATAAACCATGTAAGGCCATTTTTTCTAGGAGTTTTAGCTAATGTATGTTACAGGCAGGTGTTCAAAACATATCGTCGTTTGTTCAGGAAACGTCAGCTTTGTGTGCTGCTGTTCCGAGTTGTATGCAGTACATGGGTGAACATTTACTCCTGCACGGTGAAAAAAAAAAGCATGCATGTTTACTTCACGACATAAATGTTCAGGACAAAACATTGTCCATTATGCTGCTGAGTTGTTATTGTTTTGCAGTTAGCACGTACATTACGTTTGATAAAACTGTTTTTAGAAACTTGGGAGTGGTATTTACAACAGTGGTGTTGCTCTTGAAAACTGTGGAGGTGCCAAATCCTCCCCCTTAGTAAGATCAGTTTAAAACCTCAAGATAGTTTAAAGGCAACATGTTGGTCATTACATGTATGGAGGGCAAAAAAGAACATACATTTAAAATTCTTACAGACCAAAACAGATAGGTACTCATATATGTGTACATGTACACATACAGTTTATGCACATACACACTCATTTAACTGTCCCTTTCTCGTCCTCTGTCATGAGAAATGTCTCAGTCTCACTCAACAACAGGAAGAGGTTCTTGCTTAATCTTTTCCATGTGGGCCGTCAGACCTAGAAATAGATGACCATCACTGATTAGGTCAACCTGTCTGGATGCCACTTTAGACAAATGCTTGTAGTACTAATACCAATATAAGTCTACCAAATAAATAAAGGAGGCTTCAATGAACAGACCTCATTTCGTAGAATCAACAATGCACCATGTTTAATCAATTTAATATTTCCTTTTTTTAAAAGATGTACATGGGGGACACATGGATTCAGCCTCTATAATATTGACAACATACAGTACATGTCATGTTATAATTAGCATGTGAAAAACATAACAACAATTATTGGTACTGTCCCTCTTATTTACTCAGATAAAACAGGCTCAGTGTGAACCTTTATTATAGACACAGAGGAGAAAAAAAAAATTTCAGATGGTGAAGCAGGAAATGTCTGGCAGTTATTCCTTGAAATATCTAATGAAATGATGTGTACATTTAAAATAATACATCTGTTATTTCAACATATTCAGTATTGTAAACAGCATGGATGAAAAAGCGCTACACTCTGATGGAATACAGCTCAGATAAGTTTTGGAATAAATATTCTGAATATTTCCAGGCTCCATATTGATGGATTAGCAGACTTTCGGTTGACATTTGGTGACCCTATGAATGATGTAATGACCAAATCATTATCTGCTGAAACTGTAACATTTGCAAAGGTGTTCTTGGAACCCAAACACAACCATTATAGATTATTTTTTTAATCCCCCAAATTAAAATGGAGTTGTAAATGCCATATTTTGTATAGTGCTCCTTTTGAAATCGTTACAGTATTTAACATTATCCAAAAAATGTGCCCTTTGAGCTGCATTACTGTCCACTTTAAGTGTATATGAAAGGCTTAAATTATGATAAAAATGAACAAAGAAAACCAAAGAGGGCTCCTATTGGTTTAGGGGCCACTAAGGAGCTGCAGTTTTACACCCCAGGCCAGCTCTACAGACTGATATTATTACAAAAGGCTCAAATTGATTTCTAAATAATTAAAAGGCAAATTTGTTAGGTTGACAAATCAGAAACAATGACAACAACAGTGAACTAATAGCACCAATCCAAACCAAAGCACCATGAGAAAAAAAAAACACCATTGCAGTTAATCGCCATAACATACTGTAACTTCCTCTCTTTACAATGAAATTCTGTGACATGTAGTGTATCACAGAGCTGCTTTCAGTTTTCAGTTTTGTGAAGAACAGCAGAGTTAAGAGCACAGTGGACGTCGCAGCGATGACTCTGAGGCAGCATTTTCTAAAAGCGTTCTCTGCAGGAAAGAGCTGAAATTGCTTTTTCAAAAACTGAGTCAGTAAAACAAACAAACAAAAAATTCACATGAAATCATTGCAAAAAAATTGAGTTCCTTTTGTGTTACAGACAATTACATCACTATCCTCAAAGGGAAATAGGCTGACTTTGGCCCACACATGGTGCATCTTCTTACAACATCTGTGAATTGATAAACTATTAAACTGGCATCCTGCTGACAATTTTCAGGCTCTTTTTTGAGAATTCAGCACTGAGCTATACACTGAGTGAATCATTAAAGCAGCTGAAATTGACATTTTAATAATAACAACATATCAAACAATGAGAAGACTATGTGATAATGTGAAGCAGTCGCTTGTAGTGATGAACCTATAGAGATTTATCACCTGAATCTGCAGCCCTTCTTAACATTATGGGGCTTCAGAGCCAAATCCACCTAATTTTTCAGCTGTCTGACCGCAACTTGGCTGTTTTGGTTCACTCTCACCGCTCTCACAATGTCTTTTCAGTCGCAGGCAGCTGTTTTTTTAGCTGTAAACTCTAATAAAAAACCATGTACACTACCTCTGCAGCACAAAACAGCATGCAGACACATGCAGCGACTAGCTGATGAACACAGTGGAGCATTTAGCTGCTAAAAAGCAAACTATTTCCCCCAGGAGTTGCTGGATACCGAAAACAAAGCTAAAACAGAGTGAATATAGAGTTTTGATGAGCCAGGTGGCCACAAACATGACTCCAAATGAATGACAATGTTACTCTGTAACTGATGGATGTGAAAATGAACCGTTTGCTAACATGTCTGCCATTATCAATTGTAATGTGACGATGGCAGGTGTTTGTTAACAGCTTGCCAACACTGCTCCCCTAGTGGCTACTAAATGATATTGCACTCGGGAGTTTTGGAGAAAATGTAATTTTTAAAAGTTAGTGGCAGAAACCTTTTCACATCTTTCTGAATGATGGTTTTAAACAGTCATGAATGCATCAGATCTGTGTTGCAAAGAAATCAGATTTTTTATGGGTGTGTAAATCCCTCCTCAGATTAGCACTCCAGCTGTTCCTGCTAGCAGAGCTGAGTGTCTCACTGTGCTCTAAATTTCCACTCACAGTAAAAGTTACAAGCACTGTTGAATGAGTGGTAACTTGTGGAAAAATAAACCAAAAAAAGAAATTAACAGCTAAGCCTCGCACTGAAGGATTTTTTAGAAAATGACACTGGACCAAGCTGCTAAAGTTCCTTTTGAAGAATTAATGCACACTGTGCCACAGTCTGCAGCCACAACACAAAATAACATCCTATAATCTGAAAATGTCCTCCTGAATGAGAACTGCATTTGCTCACATTATAAAGGCAGAGTTTCAATGTGTTCTGTGTGCAGGAAACACTATTTTACTGTGGCAGTGATTACATATTAGCAAACCATCCAAAATGGCAAGAATAAGGCGGATTCACTGCAGTGAGTCATTTATAGCGTCAACAGAGACATCAAGTCAAATCACATCAAAATAAACATAAAATACACACGTCCTCAGACTGCTGACACTTTGTGCAAATCAAACTCTGCTCATACATCAGCTGAAGCATGAACAGAGCGGACTTGATGAATACATTGATACAGAACAAAGCAATGGCAAAGGACAATGTGGTCAAGTAGCAACTATTAGATAACATAGAAATCTCTCATTTTATAGCATAAGATATTCTTTTTCACTGACAAAGATATCTGGAAAAATCATGTTTTTTACAAATTGGATTTTCAAATTCATAACTAAACAGATATCACCCGTTAACATACAGGTTTAAGAGAGTAATGTGACCAGCCCTGCGGCCAAATTGAAATATAGTAGCACCAAAATATTACAACAGAGGGAACATTTAGAAAGGCCGAGAGAGGCTCATCCTCGAAGACGATGGAGGGAAGTTACTCTCTCCCTCTCTCTGTCTCTCCAGGTTTCAGCAGCCTTCCCTCCAGTGGAATGTATAACTCAGCTTGGCCTCAGGAGGCCTCTGGTTCGGGCTGGATTCTTGCTGAAAACAGGCCCCTTTAACAGTTACAGGACCAGGTGTCAGTCTGACAGCTTCCCAGTTAGATCTCACAGTCCTCTGACAGAGGTAGTGTGAGGGCTGCTGTTACAAGGCTCAGTGGGAGGGTCTTCAGGCCTACTGTGTGTGCGTACAGGACCCAAAGACGGATGCTGCAACCTTTGTGGTCCCCAGGTCAATGTCCCTGGCAGGTCTTGCAGCACATTTGCCTGAAATATGGCCGGCTGCAGAACTTGAACCTGAGCACCAGGGGGCAGTAGGCCACAGTGTTCACATCTTTACACTCTGCAAGAAAACAAACATAGATAGATAGCTAGATAGATAGAACTTTATTGATCCCTTCAGAGACTCCCTCAGGGAAATTGTGGCTCCAGCAGCAGCATAGCACAGTTCAGTATAATAGTATAATAACATGAAACTGCTTGAGAAATTATTCAGAAACACTGCAAGATGTCAACAAAATATCAAGAATATTATCACATCTGTCAGCTTTTACTGTTGAAAGTTCTATTTTGATGGACTTAAGTTCTTTTAGCATTGAATTCATTTGGAGTAAAGAGTGAATTAATGGTAAGCGTTTAAGTTACAGTTATGTTTGTTTGTTACAACTGCTAACAATGAAAAAAAGCTAATTTATGGAATGCATCATTAAATAAATTGTAGTCTGAGGCAGCTCAGACTCTTATATTGACTACATTTTAAGTCTAAATTAAAATAAGTTAATATTAATTTTTTATCATCCTTATTGTCAAAATGCCAAGGATGTCTGAGTGCTTCTTTTCTTTAAGAATGAAAACAAGGGTCAAAATACAGGATTTTAAGATCAAATTCTTAGATTAACCTTGAGAATTTTATATTTTGTTTAAATACAACCTCTATATGTATATTTTATGTACAATATATATTTATACCATGATGCTGGACTTTTTCTATATTGTTCTAGCAGACATGAGGAGTTGCATGAGTAAACGTTGGCCTCTGACCTTCGGGGTTGTCTGTACTGACAGGCAGACTGAGGTCGCATTTGCTCTTGCACTGCTGCATTGCTGCTGGACGTTGATGTTCCAAGCACTCATTGGACAGCTGGCCGGTGTGGGTCAGACACTGAACCGAACGCATCTCCTGACCCAGACCGCACTTGGCAGAACACTAAGACACAAACAAGCAGAACAAACTGTACACATTTTGGAACTTACCAAATGGACACTGAGTTGTGTAAAAATGTCCCATTGCAACCAGTGTAGGAAATTAAAAAAATATTTTGTGGGAAACTTTTACTCCCACTCTTAAAAATGGTTTCAAAGAAGTGTGCAATTATATGTATGTGTCAGATTCCATCTGTATGAGAGAAAGCAGGAAGCAGTTCTGACTGTTCACACTTAGCCAGTCTGACTGTTTGTTACTTGTCCTCATCGGTTTAAACCTTCAAAATTCCCTTTAAACTACTAAGAGTTTTTGTTATAACACCTCTGCCATTTTTTTGTTTGCGTTTTCAAGACAGAAACTGATA
>JAPZDY010000021.1:9420983-9440053 GCA_029783645.1 Ctenochaetus hawaiiensis
GAATGAAAATAAAATCAGGGCTTTGTGTAGGACTAGGATTCAGATAAGTGTAAATTTCTTCTACATATATTTAAAGGTATTAAAGATTTCTTAGGACATTTGAGCCATTTGTCCACTTAAATTTCTGACACTGACTGCAACCATAAACCAAAAGCCTGTCTTTACCTCTCCCCAGGGACCCATCACCCACTGAGGGGGAGGGCAGCGCTGCAGGTTACAGCGAACCCTGGAGGTGGGCCGGCCATGTTTGGGGCACTTGGACTCAGGCAGCGTGTCACCGCTTTCCCCGCTTTTACACAGAACCACACGGTGCCTGTAGCCAGGACCACAGCTGGGTGTGCACTGCGGAGATGAAGAAAAAGGAAGCAAAAACGGAAAAACCTCAGGCAGGAGGGAGGGCAGATGGAGGCATGGGTGGGTGCAGCAGGGGGTCACTGCGGTCATGAGCATGCAAACAGAAAATAATCTTAATCCACTCAGCAGAGGGCAGCAGCTGTATTAGAAAAAAATCGCAAATTCCACAAAGTTCCTGTAAATCAGCTGGATGAAATTCCTCTCCAGCGTGTGCCATCGCTACATTACACAAGACGTCAGAGAGAAGCTGAACTCTGTGGCACTTTCATTTGATTGGGTTTCAATTCATCCTGAACTGTGAGCACAGAATTTAGCTCCAGAAAAACAGTATGAAATGAGAAGATTGATTTACCTGTGTAGTTATGAAATATAAGAAAAGGTGAATGAAGCCTGTCTTAAATGTGAAATTTTTGTGACTGCACTCCTACGAAGTCAAAAATCACCTTTAACTCCAACAGACTCTTGAAACTCAAGGTCAGAAATAAACAGAGGTCAGAGAATTCCTACATAATAAGTGTAACAATATGCATTCATGACTACAACAGCATGCTCATTGTGATGTTTTCGTCTGCTTCGTGCTTCTGTTGTGTATTTCGTGGTTTAGGTACTCTTACTTTCTCCTGGCAGATGTTTGGGTTTCTTAGGTTCAAATGGAAAATAAACTATTGCTTCATTGGAGAGGAATTCTGCAGAAAACTGGAGTATTGGTTCAATTTCAGCCATTAGTTGACTAAAAAACAGTGCAGCAGTGCAAGTGGACCACATGCAAGAACAGAAACATCTGCCGACCTCTGACCAGTCCAGGGCCAGCCATTCAGGGGGGCAGCTGTGGTTGCTGCAGGGCTCAGTGAGAGACGGGCGTGGGGGGGTACATGCTGAGTCATCAAGGATCTTTTCCTCTGTTCCGGAGATCCTCCTTTTACAAAGCACCTCCCGTGTCCGCAGGCCGCCATTACAGCTGCGGCTGCACTCCGACCACTCTCCTGTCCACCAGCTAGAAGCAGAGAGAGGCACATATGTATGCATTGTATCTGTGTTTATGGGACCCCTTGAAAATGAGATGCTGCATCTGAAGGGGCTATCCTTCAATAAATTGACAAAAGAGCAGACGCCAATTTGTAATCGATAAATGTAACTGTGTGTTAAGGAACTATAACCTCATAAAAGTGCGATAAAACCTAAACAATCACTGTGCTGGTATAGTTAAACTACATTCATCAAACAAGGTAGCCCTGTCATCATGAAGAAACGTGTTTCCTCCGAGACTACTCACCTTGGGGAGCACGGCTCAGTATTGCAGGATCTTCTTTTCTCTTTGGGTTTGTTCTTCTTATCACAGAAGTGGTTGTAGACGACTGTATGATCTGTCTGCCTCTTGCACACCACCTGCTGGATCTGCACACCTGAGCACAGGTAGGACAAAATGAGACAAACATGAAAAAAGGCATCATGAGGAGCAACCAATATATCATCCTTCCAGGGCAATGTCAACTTAAAAAATGCATATGACTGATCCTGTTCTAATGACAGTTTAAAACATTATCTGCAATTGACTGGCAGCAAAAGAAAGTGAGGTGCTAACATTCAATACTGAGCGACACATAAATACTATTAAAGTGGGAAAACAATGTCTGATATTTAGTTATTTATTTTCATGTATTATTTGACAGAGAAAATATTGATTAGATCCATAGAAAAAAAATACTGCAAATGAGCTTGTATTGGCCTAAGAAGCCTCTTTCAGCTGTTTTCCCAAGTGGCATATGCAATTTGTATAAACATAATTATTGTGCACAAAATAGTACAGCATTTCAGTTAGCTAATATTTCCCATATGATTTTCAATGGCACCCTAAGTCCAATGTAGCGCCAAAGCAGCAGCGTAACATAATTGTGATTGGCCCCAGTGCAAATATTTTTCTTGGGCCCTCCCTCAAGCCTCTAATGCAGGCACAGGCTCACGTAAACACATGCATGGACATACAAAACTTATAAAACCACAAGGGTAATACACAAGGTGGGAGAGTGGTATTTATGCACTGAATGCATGCATAATGCATGTATTATGCCAGCGACAGGGCTGCTTTAATGATGATGATGAAAAACTATCGTTTACAACATCACAAGAACATTTTACATTCTAACTTAGAGTCTTTTTTCAGAGCCGCAAAGAGAAACTAGTGATATTGAACTATGCCCCTGAGCTGGTAAACTGCTGCAGCTTACACTTACAAAATATCAATTTATTACAGAAAAAGATTTCGAAACAAAAGTACCGCTATTTAAAATAATCACCACTACCTCACCCCCAACACTTATGTCCTTCTCATCAAGCCACGCAACATAATTTATTTGTCTTCAAGGAAAATTAGATCTTATCAGGTAAAACAACAAGGATCATTAACTCAGTAAGGTAAGAAACCATGTGTGATATTTCCAGATAGTCTCAGAGCCTGTGAACTGCTCAAACACCTACTGCCTAAACATGGACTCCACAAACAATCCAGTCCCATGGCTTTCCTGAGTCAGATGTTAGTCTACAGTAGAGATTTACTCTGTGTGTTCTCACGGGCAACTGTGTGTTTGCAGTAGTGCATCTGTGTGTTTGTACATCCATGTGACAGAGAGACAAATAGGAAGAAAGAAAGGGGGAAGTGAGCAGAGTATAAATATCCATTTCATGTCATTGTCCATTGTCATGTTTAGCCTGATCCAATATTATGCTTTTAGAAGTTTTAACAGAGCTGAAAAGGTGTTCTTATGCTACATATGCATGAAAACTGTAGAGGGTGCAGCCTTTAATACGATAGCAGCTAACCAAACCATTATTCTACACTTGTCAGATTGTTTTAGGTGAGAAAAGTGATACCACTCTAAGATCTCTTTGAAAAAACATGAAGCCATAGTACAGTCAGCAGCCATTTAGCTTAGCTTAGCATAAGTCTGGGAACACAGGAAAACATGTCTGGTTCTGTCCAATAGCAGCAAATTAAAATACCTTCCTAAAGCTACCTTACTAATATGTTTAATATTGCTTTAACAAGAAGGTTATATGTTAAACTATTTCTTGACTTTGTGGAGTGACTTTAAGGAGTCTTCTTAATTACAGAAATTTCCCAAAATGTTGATACTAGATTGAACAAGATCTAACTCCAAATAATTGACTCCGATCTTTAAAACTGGCACAAACAGATGTTATAGCAATGTAATCCATAACCTTAATTTGACATCTGCTCAGTGTAAGCAGGACAAACATCTGTTCACACAATCACAGTATTAAGAATAACCTCATAATTTGGTAATAAAACTTTGTGTCTGAACCATAAGATTTTAGGGTCAGAGTAAGGCATGCAGTGGTTTTGCTTAATGTCAGGGTCTCCAGTAAATTTATGTACGTCAATGTAAAATGTTTCCAAGTCACAGTGTGTGTACGTGTGTGCCTGTTTACCTCCAGCACAGAGAGCTGAGCAGCGTGACCAGGAAGTGTAGTGCCAGGCGAAGCCAGTCAGAGGATCCCTGTTCAGCGGGGGGTTGAAGCGATAGTGGATCCCTGTGTTCTCCTCCCTCACCAGCACCTTAATATAGAGACAACAACCATTTACGTAATGATGAGAGTTCTGTTTCTGGAGATCTGTTGAAGGATTTCTCCTCATTCTTACCATGACTATCAGGGTCATGTTTGTTGGTCCCAGAGCTTCAAGAGTTTCTGGTCCGTCAGTGGGCCGCCTGTAGTGGAATGTGGTACCTGCTATATCAAACCTGCGTGGTGTGTCAATGGTCAGCTTGCCATTGATAAAGTATTGTTCTCCTTTACTCTTCAGCACTAGGTAACAGAGTAGAGGGAGAAACAAAAGAAAGACAGTAAAATAAAGGTTTCCTGGGGACAGACACACAGAGTGAATACAGCACAAATCCTGCAACTGGTTGGCGTTTTTCTTTAAGGAATTAACTGACATTTTAGGATTTTGTTTTTATTTGTTATATTGCTGAAAACTACTTGAGATGTAATTAATAGCTTTTTCTAAGAGAACATGAACAGTTATCCTGCATCTCAGGTGAAAAAAAAAGCTGTCTCAGGTGTATGTTAATAATAATAAATAATAATAATAAAACTATGCAAAAACAACTTCAGTGCTGTCAATGTTGTGTGTAATGTATTAACTCTAACTGCCCATTCATTGTCTCATTTGCAGGTCTGAAAAGCTAAACACAAACAAATAATAACACCAACAGCTCTGGAGTTGGCTGAATGTACTTTTGACGAGCTAGACTAAATGCTTCCCTGTTCTTCCAGCTTTTTAAACTAATGCTGTATTGACACAATGTTAGTAAATTGGTAAGAACAAGAAAACTTTCAGTTTTACAACATAGGGGTGTTTACGTATTATTCCACTTTGACCCTGAAACCAAAGCAACTATATGGCATTCAGCTATCATAATGTCTTTAGTAACACTTGTGCTTTTCCTGCTATAACAAGTCCAGCAGTCTGATGTGAAAAAGGCCTGTTGAATGCAAAGATATTAAACTGAAACTAAATATCTGAGTGAGACAGTATTTAAAGAGAGATTAAGACATTCAGACGAGCACATCTAATTGCTATAAAACTCATATACAGAAAACATAACCTCCTTTTTCTAAATACTTTCACAGGCATTATTTTACATTTATTTTAAACATCAGCCCATCTTACCAAGGTAGTTGAGGGAAATGTTGAGTTCTTGTATGTGGATGAACACTGATCCTTTAGGGATTCTGACCACCTCTTCATAACCTGAGACACACACAAAGTCAAAAAAAGAAAGCAAGGTGACGGAGGTTTGTTCAATGGGAGATGCATGAGTTGTGTTTAGCCCTGTGGGATGCCAATGGACTAAGCAGAGACTTGAGACTCCAGCTGCATTCCTGGGCAGCTAGCCTCAGCTGCCTCTACTCTCCTCTTCTTCTCTCCGTTCACAGTTTTGGTATGTTGTCCCCCCTCTTTTTTTTTTACACATATCTCACCTCCACCTGCCCCCACTCTGCCTTTCTTAGCTGCTCTCTGCTGTCCAGCCGGCAGGCAAGCCACGGCAGCCCTTAAATAACTTCAGACTCACTAGAGGAAGGAGGAATGAAGCAATTCCTTCCAGCACTTTGACCACAAGAGGAAAGGAGAGGTTTGGTGTGTGACCTCTCTGTGGAGCTCTGAGAGATGAGACTGACCCTCTTGATGGAGGAGTGGAAGATTATAGGAATTGAGTTTTGGAATCAAAAACAAACAAAGAGAGAGCAAAAGTGCGAAAAAAGTGTGGTCTTTTGTTAACAACCAGGGACCTGTGTGGTGAACAGACAGCAAAGAGCTGTAAACCTCCGGCCTCTGACACTTTACTAACCCTTCACCGCCCACCAAAACCAAGCTGAACAGATGGAAAGAGCCTTAAGGGGACAATATTTTGCTTAGAAGCTAAAAGCGCAGTGCATATAAAGTAACACAATGACTTTATATGAGAAGCTCCTTTAGTCATTCATGTTTTTTTTTTTTGTTTGTTTTACAGTTAAAGTTAAATGGCTTAGTTTAATCCCAGGCTAAAAATAATTAAGTGAGGAGAGAGGAGAAACGCTGGCTAAAGATGAAGTTTTTTTAGAGATAAAACCAAGCTTTACTACAGTTTTGCGAGTAAAGTTCAAACGTTAAGGAATTTCTGGGAAAACTTTGGAAACATTACTGTCTACATACCTTGAGCTCTGACATCAACCTCATCTAACACCTTTAGATGAATTGGGAAACCAACTGAGAGCCAGGCCTTTCATCACCCAACATCTCGTGGCTCTTGTGAATGAGTGTAAATCTTTGCAGCTAGGCTCCAAAACTTGCCAGTGCTTTCCCACAAGCTGTTGTAGCAGCATATTAACACTCATGGTTTTTGAAAATGAGGTGTTCAACAATCACATATCGGTGTCCACAAACTAATGATCATATATTGCACCCTGGCAACCAAACCAAACAGATGCATGTTATATATCTGAAGGTGAAAACTTCAGTGGCGATGACCAACTTATATGCTGGGACTGCAGGTCATTAAAGCAGAACTTCACTTTGACTCAAAACACTGGTTATCTGTCAGAAGAACTACTTGACCTGTAAAAACAGACGAAAATATCTCTGTGCCTCCAGAGAGGTGTCATAAATCTGAAAAAATAACCAAAGAGGATGTCTGTTCTAAGATTTTTTTAGTCTGCTTTACAAACGGCAGGTGTGCAGTACAAAAGACATGAGCCTCTACCAGATGCAACCTAGTTGTATGGTTGAAATTTGAGGAAACAGACTTCCTGAAAAACATTGGCAGATCTTGATTTCTGCCTCTTCGCTTTTGACAGTTCTTTTAATTAGTCTCTCACAATTTCCCCAACATTATGTAAGTGCAATTCTTAATCAGTCTAGCTTAAATAACAGCAGTGACGATGGGTAAAATGTCCAGGTCACAAAACACAAGATCTGACAACTAATACCTTGACTTAAGTCTCACTGGCAGATTTTTTGGGCCAGTAATAATGTCAGATATTTTGAGGGTAGATGAGACCTAAGCTGCAACTTGACAGACTGGCCTGGTCACTGCGGTCCAGAGCATGGCTGCCTGTTAAGGGTGCGTCCCCTCTGAGGAATCCTATATGGGGGTGAGTGGTGTCGACAGTTGGGTGAGAAACTCTGAAGTTGGTGTTGTGGGGAGAAATGTGACCCAAAATAGATTCAAAAGCAGCCGGACCTCAAGCCACACTGGTTGGACCTCAACTAAATCTGACTGCCAACGTGTCCCTGGGTGGCTGGTGGATAAATATATGCACGCATAGCCAGTGTGCGACATATATGTGTGTGTATTTATACGTATGCGTGTGTGTGTGTGTGTGTGTATATACATACATATATATATAAACACTGATAGAAAGATATATAGATGGAAAGATATACAGAATATATCATATAGGCATGATATGTTGTTTCACTTATATGAAGATGTTTTACAACTTAACCCTACACAAAGCTTTTACTGACTGACTTTAAAGGACTTAAACTATTTTATTTGCATAATATAATAATGAAAGGTTTGTCCTCTGTGGTCATGTAAAAAACTGCTAACTGTTTGACAAGAATAGAGACTGCTACTATCTGCAATACCAGCTTTTAATCTCGCATGCTTCCAGCCTGTTGTATATACATCCTTTACTTCTGAGCATTCATCAGAAATACCATAAGTACAGCAGCTGCTAAAATAAATGATCGTTCTGCAGTGATGTGAAGTTTGTTGGCTTTATCAAATTAATAGTTGTAACAGTATGCTGCGGTGAACAGAGTTTGCATGTGAACAGACAATTATACGATACATTTTGAATGTCTGGGGTATCCTAACTCACATTGCAAGGCAGCTCTCCAAGATATATTCACAATCCAGAGTATCAGTATCCAAGCATTGCATGTGCACAGTTTTGGGACAACTGAACAATTGTGTTGCATAACTTCTCATGGTAGGTGACTCACGCTAACCTAATCTGATTCTCAGGAGAGTGGAGACTGTTCCAAACTCACTTTAAACAACTCTTCCCACTTGCCAATGAAATTAGGACAGACAGAATCTATATATGTGCAAAGATTTGTGAGGCAGCACCTTCCAAAAAGAAAGTGATGAGATGATTGGTGGTAGAGTGTTTAAGTTGTGTACCTCCTTCAGGCAGCGAGTCATTGAACAGTCCCTCCACAGACACACAGCTGCTCCCGTCACCCCCACAGATCCGGCATCGGTCCTCGCGAACGTCTGACCCGAGGATACGATCACAGCCTACGTGCTGCAAGAGGGGAGAAATGAGTGAGCCGCAGGGTCGCTCAGGGTCATGGGTGAAGAGGCACGGTCAGTAAGTCTAGAGGTGTCAGAGGCCGGCTAAGGGATTACCTCTAATGTCTCCCAGACCACTTTTCCAAAACACAGAAATATCAGATGGTAAGTCCAGATGTGTTTTCTGATCCTGAGCTGACATAATGCTCTTAGGTTGCTAAACTCATAGCTGTCGACATAAATAAGTTTCATGATGAGCGAAGCAGGTGGTTTTACTCAAACTCTTTAACAGTGAACCAAACCTAAACAAAAGTGTAGAGAATGAATGGCAACTGCTCTCGTTCACATATATTTATATGACAGTTGCTTATTGTAGAGAGGGATAATGAGGCCCAAGTTTATTATTACTTTTACACCGATTAGATCACAGTTCAAAACTTAATCCAGAATTGAAGCCCAGACTCACTCCATTGTTATCTAGGGGCTTTATAATGCTGCTAGTGATGAGTTATTTAAAATTAAAATGACATAGGTTCAAACTGATAAGAGGCCTCTACAAGCAGGCAGCGTTTCTAAGAGCTCACTGGGATAAGTAGCACTGTACAGGATGCACATAAAACTGCTTGCAGCGCTCAAATGTCAGGAGAAATGAGAGATGGCACACTGCAGCTTGAACTTTGCATGACATCTCTCAGGCCCTGTAAATGTCAAGGAAAAAAAAAAGGATTCATCTTTTTTTTATTTGGTATAAAGGTTTCTCCAAAAGAGGACAAAGATGCAGAGATTTGGATTTACAATATCTTCTAGTACAGTGTGGAGGAAACTCAAGAACCTCTAATGTTATATAAAACAAGTGAAATGTGTCAGCTAAAGCTATGGCCAGCCGAGCAAATATGGACCACAAAATGACTTTGTGAGCCTTGAGTGTGGAGTTAGGTGTACCTTGTCTGTATATTTCGTATCGTAAATATGTCACATACATTGTTTCTTTTTTGTATCTTATGAACGTGTTAATTGCATCCACCCTTAATAATTGGGTGGATGCTCAGGATGATAATATCCTGAATGGCAAGGTGAACTCAAAGAAAATCCAATCCTCTGAACTTATGAGCTCTCCTTTACTGGCAGGGTGCGTTTGGATGGCAGTACCAGGCGCAGTCCAGGAGCTAACTGCATAATGAGCTGCTGCCTCAGTAAATCAAGCTCTAAATACACACAGATTGTGGCTGCAAAGTCAGTGAAAACCGCAGTGCACATTTACGCAATGCCATTTTTTTTTTTAATAAATCTGGGCCTCTATATTTTTTTCCAACAGATCCGGGAAAAAGGGGCTCTGGCAGACTTGCCTTTTGTCTGCAGCGGCATGTTGTCTTCAACTGGACCATCTGTTCCAAGGTTCTTTCTCTACCTCCCACACTTCTCCTTCTTTCCTCCTGTTTCTCCTCTCTCCTCATTGTCAGAACCCCAACTTACTAACAGGAGCCAGCATGAGACTGCAAATAAGAGATTTCTCCACGGTATGTTTGAAAGTTTTTGTGTACACAGAATATATAAGAGGTAAGATGATCGAGCAGAAGAAGCTGGAGGAAGAAGCTTTGATTGGATTGCTGACAGACAGCAAAAAAAAAAGGAAGGGCAAGAGGAAAAAAGGAGGGACATAAAGAGAAAAAAATGATAGGAATGGATGTAGAGAGTGAAAAAAGGGATAGAGAAAAGGAGAGAGAGATATTAGGACAGCAGTGAACGAAAGCCTGCTTGCAGTGGAGACGGACTAACAGCTGAGCTGGAGGGTCACTGAGTTCCTCCAGAGCAGAACGAAGCACAGCGCAGGGAAAATGAGCGGAGAGGTGGAGGAGGAAAGAGCAGAGAGGGGATGTTGATAAACAAAATCCTCATTTTGGATGAGTGCAAGGACTCCAGCCTCCCTCAGCTCCTCTGTCTACCTAACCTCTGAGACACTGAAAATAAAGCAAGACCATGGGGGGTGAGAGGTAAGCCAGGGGAAAGTGAAAAATAAGATCTTTTGGCACTCATCTGGCACTTTTGGCTTTGGCTTCTTTCGAGACTAGAGCTGCATCCAAAATGAACAAAATGTGGAACTACGAACAGATTGGGAATTAACAGCAACCATGTATGCTGCTCATTATTAGTATTAGGTTTGTTTTTATCCATGTGGGTGTCAAAATGGGTTCCAGGGGCCTGTTGGAGCTCCAGGTGGTCTCCACTTCAACAAAATGAGCAGTGGTCACATGTTTTGTTTTCATTAACAGCCACGATTAAGAGAGAGCGCATCAGTAATGGGAATCTTAGATTGCTGCCAAAGTTAAGACAGTTTTTCAGTGGAGCAGCTGATCATGATGATTGCCTGCAGTCAATGCGTAAACTAGACAATGGCAGCCGTCCAATGTCTGGAGTTTGAATAAACAATATTATCTTAGTAAGACCTAATCTTGTGTTTTTCTTCTATTCTACAACTTTAGCTGAAATGCTTGTATTTTACTGAAACACTTGCAAGGCTTCTTACAAACACACAAATACACAGACATACAGTATATCAGGGAGATCTCATCTCACCTTACACTCTCCATTTACACACACATCCAGAGAGTCGTCTCTGCAAGGTGTGCCATCCACCACAGCTGGAGCACGTTCTGTGTAGAAGTTGTATCCCTCTGCCAGGCAGTTCAGAGAACAAGGTTTGACCCCACCTAGAAACGTATACACATACACACACAGGGAGGAGGGCATGTAAAATCAGTAATCCAGATTTATCTTTTGTATCTAAGCAAACACTTGGACAGTCTGGCAGCATGCACAGACTCAAATGTAACTTCAGTACATATGCACATGTCATGTACATTTTAACAAAACTACACTCTGTATATGCAGACACATACACATGACCATAGATGATAAAAGTTCAGTAGACAGACACATTTTTTAAGATTTTTACAAAACAAAAGGAATGATAAAAGGTACATTATCACAATATTTTTCTGATGTATTGATTTTACTGAAGTTATGGCAATTAAAATTCTCAGAAAACAATGAGTCCTGACAGCAAATGTTGCATTGCCATCAAAGTTTAAAACTCAAACATGAATCGTTGCTCTCTGACTATTGTGGAAAAAAAAGTTTTTTAGACATTTCTCCAAGAACTCAAATTTTATTAGCCAGCGGCCAGTATTCTGCAGTCTGAAGTAATGCAAATATCCCAAAAAATCCCAAACTGCGCAAAGTCTGAATGTGGGCTAATGTAATAGTTACTGAGATTGCAGCCAGGACTCCTGCAGGGAAACTGCCTTAAATTCCTGCACTCAGCCATGAGTTCACTAGCAGCTCTAAAAGTCATGCTGGCTGTCTAACTTGGCCACAAGTTTTTAAACACCTGAGTGAAGGATGAAGGAGAGTGACACCAGGCTTCAAACCAGCTTTATTACTGTGGCAAAAAACAGCATGTAACCAAATCAAAATAATCAAATTATATTCAATGAGCCATGAGGTAATTGGAAATATGTGTCATATTGACAGGTGTGAATAGTTGCAAGTCTTATGCACATTCTGCCAAATGCAATTTCTTACAAAGGATGCAAAGAGAAAAGGCAGGATGAGAAATGGTTTTCAGTGTTGACAACCAGAGAAACAAGCAGCTGAATGTGATTAGGTCACTGTTTCCAAAAACTATTTAATATTTCTTCAATGAATATACATTCACTAACAGATAACAGAAAACGGGTATATCAGGACACTGATAACACCATGATTAGTGTCTGGATTTCCACTACACCAACTGAGTATCCACATACTAAAATTATTTCCCCCCCAAAAAAAGAGAAAAGAAAGAGAGTAGTTTAGTGTCTGTCACTTTGTGTTTGGCTGCTGGATCACTTGATTATATTCACAGCAAACAGCCAGAATACATTACATTACATTAGCTGTAAGCTGGCAAACAGCACACAGAGGGTGTGTGTTTGGTCTTTGTTTGTTTTCAAATAAGCCTCTGACTGAACTCAGTACTCACCAGACGCCTGTTCTATCAGTTATTTCCTTTCAGTCTTTTCTTTTTCCCCTCTCAACTCTGTACATTCTTGAGGTAAAGAACATTTTCCCTCCAGTCAATGAAAAGAGATTAATTGCAGTTCAAGTTGGCACAATGTGGCCCGCTGCTGCAGACAGTCTGAAGGGAAGATAAATCCACTTTTTAATCTCAAAAGTTTAAAAAATAAACTCTGAGCTCTCCTCCTGCCAGTAAACGGCTCCAGATCAGAAAAGAATCCAGTGTGACTCCAACTGTTTATTCCTCCAGAAGCTGCGGTCTGCCCTCGACTCTTTTCTAGGTGCAATCATTGTCAGGAGCTGCCTGCTGGTCTCTGTCCCTCTACTTCACATGTCCAATTCACACAAAACTCAAATCCCCGCTCTATGTGTGATAGCCTATGCAATCAAATGTTGAGTTAGAATGTGAATATCAATAGTGAAGCTTCAAACTATTCTGTACAGCCCTATTAAATTTGAGAGCATGGAACCAGAAAATATTTGCTGTTCTGCAACCAAGAAATTTCTCTGTCTAAATCAAACTTTTAATCTGTTATCAAAACAGTGGCCAGTTTTCTGTTAATTAATGGACAATTAATTTGAGCTGTATGTATTAAAGTGTATGTTCAGTCAGTATTTAGTGGCTCTATTGTTTTAAAGTAAGTGATGACGTAAAATGACCTGTAAATATACTGTAAAAAAAAAAAAAAAAGTATACACACATATGATGCGCACTTGCATGACTGTATCCTTTTCATCCTTTCAGTCTCTATTTTTTCTCTACTCCTTTCACTGCCACAGTTGCTAGAAGTCTTCTTCAGCCAAGTGGTATATATCCTGCATTCATCTGAGTAGCTCGCCAACAGCTCCATCATTTGAGTGGCTGTTGACATCAGTCTGGGCTGTGTTTGTTTGTGCTGGAAGCACTGAAGCAGGTACAGTATGTACTGGAAAGGAGAGAAAGAGAAAGAGAGAAAGACAGACAGGGAGAGTGAGAGAGTATGTACTGGCACGGCCTGCAGATCATAAAGTGGTCAGACCACGGAAAACTACAATTCCCAAGGTGCCTAGCTTTGGCGGGGCAACCACGGCTTTGAGCAGGGTGTGTGTGTATCATAACTTGCAGGGTGTGTTGTGTGGAGTGTGACGGCTGAATGTGAAGGCTGTTGGACTGAAAACAACTATTTGGAGCAGCTTGTTTGAAAAAAAAAAGGCAGCCTGTGTGACGGACTGTTTTTAATGAACTGTCCTTTGCTACCTGAGCTGAGAGAGAAAGGCTGTCCCTGTTCTCAGTTTCAGGTCAAAGAGAGAGTGAGAGAAATAAAAGTGTAATAAATAAAGTGAGAGAAGAAAAGAGACTTTTAAAGACCAGACCAGAGAAGACCAAGTGAAAGAGCGAGGAGTAAGCGTTATATGGTAAAAGAAAAATGAGAAAAGCTGAAATGAGAATTTAAGAAAGTAAGGGGACTGCGGAGGACAGGGAAGGGGCTGGGCAGTGTGATCTGGCCTTAACGCAGGGCAGAGGCTGTGGCACTATTCCTATTTTAACAGCTGCAAGGGATTTCCATTGTAAAATCAGCTGACTTGATGAAAGAAGCACTTGTTGCTTGAAGTTGGAACTGGCTGGCCAGCCATCTCTGTAAGCCATTATGTTTTTGGAGGGCTAGATTAAAGGCAGTTATGTCGTTGAAACTATTTATCTTTCACGTCCAGTGTAGTCCTCATCAGAAGCGAGGAATTCTCGCAAGGCATTGTGGGATGCATGGCTCTCTGCAGCCAGCATCTGTGGGCCAGACAGGAGGGAGTCTGCAGCTTCGATTCACTTTCCCCAGTCTCTGTCTACACAAAGACAAAGACACACACACAAGCGCGCACGCACGCACACACACGCGCACACACACACGCGCACACGCACACACACACACACACACACACACGCACTACTCTCTGTTGTCTGACTTCTGTTATTCTACTGTTATCAACACATAACTTATATCTTCCTCCTCATCTTCACCTGTTTTAGTTAGTAATATCAATATATAATATTATTATTATTAAATTACAATAAATATGTTTTCCTTTTAAAACTCTTCTTTTTCAACTCTTCATTTATATCAACTTTTAGCCTTTAGTTACAGTATTAACTGTAACTGTTACCTGGCAGGTAAATTACACAACGGTCATGTAAGCAACACATGAGATGATCCTGTGTTTTGACCAAATTTTGTACTATTTGTTCTAACCATAACAACTGTGAACAGGATGTGTGCATATATACAGATAGAATAATGCATTGATGGAAAATTGCATAATTATAAATAATTGTACGTGAACACCCTTTAATTAACTTCTTGGCCACTGTAACTATAGCAGTAATTACAAGCTGTATGCTGAGTTTTGACAGATCAGGGTAAACTGTGTTATCCTCATCTGCACCTCTGGCATGGAACAATCTGTCAAAAGATCCAAAATATGATTCATTTCTGTCCATTGATGATTTTAAGGGTATCATAAAAAATCTGTTTGTTTTTCTTGAAAGGTCATTCAGTTTATATGTTGTTCTCTTTTCTTACTGTGGATTTTTTTAGCTCATGCTGCATATGAACAGTGTTTTGATGTAATTTACATAAATGCTCCCTATGTTCTGTAACCTATGTTCTCTACACAGAAAAGGACAGAAGACTTCTTGTGCAACTCATCAGCTCTGCAATCTTTAACCTCTGCATGGTGAAGCATGTGGCTGCCAACTGGGCCTGGAGGGGCTGACCCCATTCAAATCATTATTTACATAGCCATTTGAGTCACTGTTAACATAAAATTCAACATAAAATTTAACAAATTGACAGTGATGTTAAAGGCAAAGAGGCAATCTGCAGCAGAGATGTGCAAATAAACACACACAAAGAGTAACACACAGACAGAGACACAGCGCTTATTGATATGGGTTGGTCACTCACCACCTCTATATGGTTTCCAGGTGTAAAATTTTCCCCTGAAAGGAACGCTGTCAAAATCAGAGCACTGAATCTCCCGGAAATCACGCGAGCCTGCAGGGCACTCCTGTAACAGACGCACACACACACACACCACACATGTGCACCATGAATCCATATAAGCAGAGATCCAATTAATGACCAAACATATAAAAAACAAACTGAATCAAATAATATGCATGATTGAAATTACACTATTTTTACCAATTGATGATAAAGATGATGACAATGAGGAGCAGCAATACTCACATCAATATTGCAGGACCTGAAGCGCTTTCTCTCCCCTAGACAATACTTTCCACCAATAGTTGGCCTACAACCAAACACAAAGAGAATCGGCCCAGTCAGTCACATCTGAGTACAATTTAACAAAATCTAAGCTCTCTGCTTTGCCTGCCTTCATCAGTGTGTTTTCAATCTCACTGTCTGTCTCTTTTATTGCTTTACTGTCTATCGCAGACAATCACGACAACACCTCTACATCAGAGCCATCAGAGCCAGAGCCAGCCATCATCAAATGGCTGTTTTTGCGAAACTTTCAACAAATTTAAACAGAATGGAGACGAAGCAAATATGTAAACGATGCTAAGAAATAGCACGAAGGAACACTGTTGGCCTCAGATTTGGGTCAATTCACTCTCAGTTTAATCAATGCCAGATGAGGGATCTGGCAACTGTGATTCAAAAGCAAGTCTGAGAGTGGTTTGGTGATGATTCAGACTCCTATTTGAATTATTACAAACACGTTATCAATTCTGGCTGAATTCTTTTTGGGTTCATTTTAATTTTTAATTACACATACCTGCAAGAGGTTTAAAACTGGCATTTGAATCATTCTATTCAGCAAATATTGGACAACTAGACTGGATAACAAAGCACTTGATTGTATTCATGTCTCACTATAATGACTGTGTAAACTGTTTTTTCTATGAATTCACAGAACAAACATAAGTTTATTTAACATCCATTGTGGTCTCTTCAAGCCTATATCACACTAGGGTTTTGATACTCATACTGGAAACAAAGTTCACCTGTCAAACACCTGTTCAAAAATGCTCTTTCAAAATTAAACAACTGATAAATGAATATACATCAAAGACATAACTACAATATTGATGAAGATAATTAGCAGGAAAGGGAAGAGGGGCAAAAGTTACGGGCTTCCTTTTTGGAAATACATCTTACGTTCAGCTGCTTCGACAGTGTGATTTAGTGACATTAGGCGGGTATCAGAGAATTCTCTCTCTGTGTTCCCCTGCAGGGTGTTTCCTTTCTAAGCTGCGGTGGAAAGACACTTCCTGTAAGTTGCATGCAGTTGTACAGTAGATTAGCTGCCAGGACAAAATACTGGCGATAAAAATACACATGACTGCCAAACTCCTTATGCCTCATATTAACTTTAGCTGAACTTTATTATGCCTTTTTCACAGAGAATCAATACAGTGGCTTTTATTTCCAAACTTTAATATGCTCTAATATGTTCTTGGCCAGTATGGACAGGAGGAATATCTGCAGAGACCAATAGCTTCATCAAGAACAAATGAGTGTGTAAGTATTATGTTATGATAAATTGGAAAAAATCATTCACAATCCTGTAAAGTAATGTCTTGTATTGTATTTGGCACAATGCCATGGCTGTAAACTATTCTAGGTAGAAAACTAAACAAAAATTATCAGGCTAATTAAAGTGCAAGAGTGGTGCGTTTCACTTTGCTCATGGTTGAGACTCTAACCTTGGGCTGTCGCAGTGTCTGATAGAAGAGGAGACGCCTCCTCCACAGGTCCTGCTGCACTCCTCCCAGGGTGACCACAGACCCCAGCCCCCGTCCACGCCCTCCGGACGAGTCCCATATGCCACACACACCCTCTTGTAACACCACTGCAACAAAAACACACATTTATTTATTCACATGTACATTTCACAGTACATGCATTCCTTAAATTCCTCTTTTATAGAATGTAAAAAAAACTCTGATATTTGTTTTTACATGTTTTTTCTTACCAAAAGATAAAAAGGTAGTTAAACCACATCTACTCTTCCTCCATCATCAAGAAATTCTGGATCTATTCATACGTGCCTCTTGGCCCGCCCACAACCTCTGCTTTAGCTAGGCTGACCAGTGCAAGAGCAATGACCACCAAAGATTAGCATTAGAGGAAACATGGAGGGATTCAGCCTCACATGTCTGAGCCTCAGTCAGACTCAGATTACAATGAGTTTATTGTGAACCAAAATCGGTGAATGGCAGACGTGAGAATTATAAGTGTAGTTAGGATTTTTAATTTGCCTACGTAGGTTGTTAGTTTGCTAGCTTGTGACTGAAAGACCTCTGTAGGTACAACCTTTGCACAGATACAAGTCAGTATAATCAAAGAATGATGTTTAAGGAGATGCAAAAATAAGAAAAACACATTTTTACGAGATTGGGATCTTAAAAAAAGTGTCTGAAAAAAACAAACAAACAAAACACAATAGTGGATGAAGTCTGGAAGAAGTCTTTTTTTGCCTCTTTAAAACAGTCTATTCTTAATAGTCTCAAAGCACTTTTTATTGGAAAAAATGTTATCCAACAGCCAAGCTGAGTCAGTGAGAACACATGTGCTGTTTTTATTTATTCTTGTAAGAAGCAGGAGAACCAGCCAGCCAAGTTTATTCTCTCTTTTATGGGAACACTTCACTCTTTATGACCTGAGTTCAAAGGGAATAATCTAAAAAAGCTTAATTTCAGTATTTACCCCTTTCTCTATGGTGTTGGTCTGACAGATGGTTCCCTCTGCAGCAGGAATGCTGCTGGTGATGCAACGGTTGCTCTTGCTCATGCACCAAAGTTCACTGCAGACTTCCTG
Source organism: Ctenochaetus hawaiiensis (assembly GCA_029783645.1). Lineage (NCBI taxonomy): Eukaryota > Metazoa > Chordata > Actinopteri > Acanthuriformes > Acanthuridae > Ctenochaetus > Ctenochaetus hawaiiensis. The sequence goes on from JAPZDY010000021.1 coordinate 9,439,015, forward strand.
TAAGCATGAGGGAATGGAAACCATAGGAGAGAAAGAGAGAAGAGAATAAGAGAGGAACAAAGCAAAGAGTGAGACAAGCTGTCAGAGTGCTTCTCTTTAAGCACATTATGAAGACACCAGATCAGACACACATTTGTTCACCTTTCTCTCCACTCCCTCTACAGCAGTACCTTTTACACATGGGGGTTATGTTTTATTGTGTACATATGCTCCAACCATATAGTATCGACAATAATGAGTCAATAAAGCATATTCTGCTCCAGATGTCCATTCGCTCGAAACCAGGCTTCGTAAAAGTTGACCCTGCTTTTCAGTGGAGGCTATTCAGTGAAGGTATAGAAAGACATTTCTGATGTATTTCAAGATAATACTGAGGCCAATTTCAAGTAGAGTACCAGAGGAACAAAAATCAGGTGTGAGCAGTTATATGATCAATCTTTCTTGAGAATGAGTATTCTAAAAAAGAAAGACTATGTGAGCTTGGTTTCGTCAGAATGCATAACAAAAGACAAATGTGAAAATAGGGTGAAGTTAAACAACCTGACCCACAATTATCTGACCCATTAATGAGAATATTGAAATTTGAAAATGAAAAAGAGAGAAAGAGAAAAAAATGGCTGAGAGGTAAACATAAAATCTAAATCAAAACTTTGGGGCCTGGATCTAACAGGGGATCTGGAAATGAACACAGGATCATTGTGTGGTTGCGACATCCTGACAAATAACAAATTACTACAGCTATTCAATCAAATCTGGTTTATGGCACAAGTGAAAACACCTCTTGGACAAGTGGTGAAATGTGTCAACGCCAAAAGCACTTTAAACTTTTAACAAGGGTCAGCCTTCTCCAGAACACAACTTGTGTGACAGAACAGGGAGAAAGAGATTTGTGACAGCATACGCAAGATTTCCGAGAACAGGGTTGGGTTGAACTATGTGAAAATAACAATATCACATGAAAAAACTAGGGATGGCTCGATCCGATCCACTGGATCGGTATCGGGTCCGATCCAGGCCAAAATGACTGGATCGGGTATCG
>JAPZDY010000021.1:9440153-9459420 GCA_029783645.1 Ctenochaetus hawaiiensis
TTTGGGGGACCAGAATAGTTGTTGTACAGTGAACGTGGTGTTTTTAGATGTCAGTATCAAGCAAATTACATCCACGTTTATTAACAACTTTTAGAGTGACAAAAAGAATTGGATCATTATCGGATCGATATCGGCCGATCCTCAAGGCTGCAGTATCGTTATCGGTGTGGGATGTGAAAAAGTGGTATCAAGCCATCCCTAGAAAAAACAGAATCTAATAAACCATGAGAGAGACAGCATGCTGTTTAAAGGTGTAAGATATCTCTGTGTGTTTCAGATCACTGCAGGCAACACTGCTCTGTTGACACCACTGTCACCCTGTTACAGATGGTTGAGAAGTTCATCACTTTCATCTGGTGACTTAGACTGAAATAACTCAGTAACTATTTGATTGATTGGAACAAAACTTTGTACCACGTCAAAGCCATTAGCGTCCAGGTCAGGTATGAATTGTGATTACTTAAAATTGTCTAACACTTTGATTTATTAAAAAAAAGCCTGAAAAATTAGACAGAGCACTCACCGCGTATTTACATTGTCGAGATCTGACACCGTACTGGAAGCGACACTGTTCGTCTGCATCATAGGCCTGACCTGGTGCTGTGGTGGGGTAGACAAACTCCTGCTTGGGAGGGATGTTGTTAAGACAGGATCCCATACCTGAGCTAAAGCACACCAGACAGAGGAGAAAACAGAAGGAGATTGAAACATACAATAGGTGGCAATGGTTTGAATGCATGTATTCTGAGAATATCCGAAGAAAAAAGAGTCACTTTTACTGAAACACCATAAAGGCTTCAGATAATTACACTGAAGTGGATTTGCCTACTGACAAGATCCATCTGTTACTTGAGTGTTTCTCTGACCATCAAAAATGTTACACTGACATCCAAGTGAATTTTTCCTCCTTAAACCCCTAAATACCAAATTATTTGTGGTTTGCAGATATTTGACAGGCTGACTCACTCCAGGAAGCTGGTGATGTAATCTCTGCTACAGGCCGACCAGATGAATGGGTTTGTCTTCATGGTGATGTGGTCAGCCATCAGCTTGGCAGTCTCCTGGCTGCGGGATCCACAGGCGTTTCCCATACCGTCATGGTTCATCCCAAACCTAAAGCCCATGATGATACAGTGACAACACTTTCAGGCTGTGTGGTAGTCCCTGTAGCATTCACACGGACAGTGGAAAAAAGATCACTGTGGATAACCAAGTGGGATCAACAGAACAGATATGATGAAGCAGGTGGACTGTCAGAGGTGGGCTGGGAGTCAGAGTCTTGTCTGACAAAATACTTAATATTAACATCACATAACAGAAATGCTACAAAACTTTTATCTAAACTATAAACTTGTAATTAATGACAGTAAAGTGGGATATTGCCACAATGTGATGGTACAGAATCCACAGCTGGAAATCTATAGCCAGATGTTTAATAGTGGTCCTCAGTAAACAGCAGCTATTTTCATGGGGGCTTGGAGCCCTGCTGGTTTTCTGTTTGGAATCGAATGAGGGACTAATTTAAACCTTGTGGTGCCTTATTAAACTGTGCAATTTCTTGGCTCGCATCTGACCTCTGAAATGATTAGAAATGGAAAAATTATCTGTGACTATTTTGAAAATGGCAACTCAAAAACTTATTTAACATTTACATTACTATCTCTTTGTAAATCACTATGGATGCAATATTTCTGAGTTTTAAAGTTTTGGATCAGACAAAAAAGAAATTTGAAGATGTTACTAGGGACCATGAGAAAATCTTATTGATATTTTTCACAATAGTTTATCAATCGATTGAAAAAAACAAGACAGATATATCAACAACATCAGTAGTAACAGCTAACAATAGTAGCAACATTACGATACATTCTCTCTTAATTTAACACTGTGAAATTATTTTGCAATTCACACAAAATATGGCACTAAAACACTGTCTGTGATGCAGTTAATGATTATTTTGATAATTGATTGACCTTGTAGTTAATTTACTGACCAATGGATTTACTGTTCAGTGTGTAAAACACTGGAAAACGGTGAAAATTGCCTGTTTTAATTAGTTTTTTTGTGTCCAAAATGATTTATACACTGTAGTTGTTTACCTTTGTTTCTGACTACAGTCCTTGCTATTAAGTTTTTCAGATTACTATCATTTCTGTCAAAGTCAAGCATCAGATCTCTGTACATTTGAAAAACAGCAATGAAAGAGCCTTTAGGATTTTTGATCAACAAAAGACTCAAACATTTATTTAACCAGTACTATAATAGTTCTGGCAACTGACTGCATGTATAAGCCTGCAGGACAGAAAACTAGCAGAGCTCTGGGTCCTCAGATTGGGACTTAACCTTACTATCTGAGATACTGAAACAACAAAACATGAAAAGCCTTTTCTAGAAGATTATTACTTTTTTAAAATGCTCTACCTTCAACTCAGCATGGTAAAATGTTTTAAGTTGTGCTAGTCATTTATTTGATGTTTCCTTTTCCCAGACAGACAGCGATAACTCTCACAGTAGCTGTGTTTGAGCCGGAAATATAAATGTGCTGAAAGCTTTTCATCCCCCAGCTGAGTCATTACTGTCATGGTCGGTCATGTCTTTTCATGTGGGTACCCTCCACCATAAGCAGGCCTGTTTCTAATCGTATGCTGCACTGTGATGTCAAAACAATTTATATGAGAATTAAAAACAAATGTTGATTGTGTGAGGAAGAGGAAACAGATTGTATACACAGACACACGCTAATCAGCACACTATGTCCAGTCATGTTGGCTAGTAAAGTTGTGGTCTGAGTACTCGAAAGCTACCTGTGTTTATCATTAGGGAAGCAGGACCCTGAAGGATCCACCATCTGTCTCAATGCTTCTTAAGGCTGTCTGTGGGGAGACTCAACTACTCTGAGCAAGGAGGACACTCCACAAAAATAAACCAGCTCGATAAAATCAGTAACCTCCGTTGATGTACTGTATTCATGACAGAAGTAAAGCATACAGGCAGATATAATTGCTTGTAACTATGTGATACAGATAAGCTATACCAGGGAAATGACTTAAACACACTTTCCAAATCATCCCCAGGATCCAGATCTAGAAACCAGAGGCCTCTCCAGGTGCTGCACCACAAATGTAACTAATTCCACATATAAATAGTTTGACTGAAAGAAAATATACAACTATTAACACATTCTCAACTGATTCAAATGACTCATGGTGTAGAGATTACATAAACTATCTTTGGAGATCTGCAGATGTAATTTGAGGTGGGAGGGATCATCTTGGACCAGACCACAAGAAAAGACACATGAGACACCTCAGGGATTTCTTAAGGGACATTTTGTGTTTTGGCTTCAGCTAAGCAACAGCTACCAAGGATATCTTACAGAAAAAATTCAGTTTTTTTTTCTAAGGGGGCACAACTTCTGAGGACGGGACTGTTATTGGAAATCTGTAATAAATGTATTATAAACTTCTCTACAGTCGTTTTGAATAATAGCTTTGTGTGCATGATCTCTTCCTTTAATTTTTGTATGTATTTATTTTTTGCTCCTGATCAAATTCTGGACCAAAGTAATAGACCAACCAACCATTTGACTGACCTCCTGACTGAACGACTGATATCCCTAGAGTAACACTGAGAGCATTGCTAAATATATACAAATGCCTGAGGATGTTGTGTGTTGTATGAAACTTTTCTGCTGTCTGACACTATTAATCTTGCCTTGTGGAAAAATCCTGTGGTGAGGATAAATTTGTTCCTGAATGCTCTGCTGGTTAAAAAAGTAAGGAAAAAAAATGTCAACCAAAAGTTTATATATGCCATTAAATGAATTAGTGTTGAATTTACATAATAAGAGATAAGTCTGAAAGCCCTCAGAAAAGGACAAGTTTAGTGATTGTGTGTGTGTGTGTGTGTGTGTGCGTATGTGTGTATGTGCATTTCACTCACGTGTGTCCGATCTCATGTGCGATAGTGAAGGCTGTTCCCAAGCCGATGTCCTCATTGATGCTGCAACTTCTCTCTGGCTCACACATCCCTCCAACAGGAGCCAAACCTGCCAAACACACACAGAGACATGAACACACACATACACAGTTATGAATATACTTTATCTTCTCTGACTGCAACACCATCAATACTACAGGAAATATATACAGATTGACCTAAAAAAGTTCTTGGGGACTGAGAGAGACTTAATATAAGCTAACACACATTACTTAAATCATGCTCAATTTGTATCGTATTTGATTCAAGTTAAGTAGAGTGTGACATTTTCATTGGACCTTCAGTTTTGGAGAGTTAGGACTTGGTTTTTAGGTTACGTTTAGAATGATGTTTTTCGGGTAAGTTTAGTTTATGGGTTGGTTTTATGCGTTCAGCCATGATGATTAAGGTCGTGGGTAAGGGAATACTTAATGTTACTACAGGTCCTCATGAGTATAAATGTACTGTATTGTGCGTGTGTGTCTTACCTAAGGTTTCACAAGGCTTGTTTTTTTGAATGCAGATGTCGTACCTGCAGGCATGAAGAAAACCAGGCTTTTTAAATGCACACACAAACAAAAGCAGCAAATCTGAATAGATGAAATCCAGCATGTGGTGTATTCACACTTACATATGCACACAGACATGCATACACACACATGACATGGAAATGCAGTATGTTTACAAATGGTGACGGACACACTCAAACACACATTATGGACAGACACTGGACAGCAGTGATAGCAGAAGGATATAGTTTTAAGAGAACAATAGCAGGAAACCATGGACGGTCACTTTGGTGTCATCCGTCTGGACAGCTTCCATCCTTTGCTTGATAAAACCTGATGTAAAACCCAAGTGCTCTCACAAAGTCACCACCAAACCCTCATCTTTAAAACATACTCTGATGTATCTGTACTTTTCTTACACCTCCTCTTACATGACAAGAGAGAGAATAGAAAGAATAGGAATGTAACTGTGGCAGCCCAGTCCAGTCACATTCAGATGACTCTGTCCATGCCACAGCTGTGCTGTTTGCTGTTGCACATTCCTCAGTCAATAGCACCAGTGTTTTATCTGCCTAATAAGTATCTGCCACTGTTGTCCCTAGCAGTATCAGTAACAGAGAGTGCAGTTAGAAGAATGAGAGAAATTTGTGAGATGCAATGCTGTCAGTTTCAAGGCAGCTTTGCACTAATTCCTGCTCTCTTTCTCATCCTGTCGAGGTGTCGCTCAATTTTATTCTGGGCTACTTTCTTCAAAAAAATAAATCTGTCATTGTGTCTCACTCCCTCCTCATATCTCTTTTTAAGTTTTCTCTCCAGATGCCGAGTTGGGCAGAGCAGCTCGGGCTATCGTCATCCCCAGACATGACAAGATACAGCCCAGCTCTCTTAGACTTGGCTTTATTAATACCTATGAGGACAGGGGCTGGGAATGTAAGAATTCAGCTAAGAGGAAACACTGTTTTAACCCTTATTTGAACAAGCAAACAGACCAGACACATTTTTAATTACAAGAAGTTGCAGTAGGAGAGTTAGAGTTACTTTAAATGATCCCAGACTTTGTTTTTTGTTTTGGCTCCACATAATGACTTAATTAAAAATCACCTTTATTTATCTATCAAAGACGGTTTCAAAACAGAGTAACAGTCTCTACTAATTTTACCTGTGATAAAAAAAAATCTGTTTTATTTCTCACCTGGTGATAAGCACAGCAGTGTCATGGTGAGCAATCCCATTGTCTGGAATGGCATTACCGTAGCTGCTCCGGTGCTGGATGGTTTTCTGCCACTTGCAGAAGCTGTCTAAAGACTTCCCAGCATGATGGTTGATCTCTAGTGTTGGCTAGAACAGATACAACAAAAGACATACAGAGTCAAAAGAATACTCATGTATATAAATATTAAAAGACAACACCAACATGGAGATTTTAACCACAGCATATTCAAGATACTAAATTTTATTATATTACGTGATTCCAGTGTCAACAAATGGCAGATTTCGACAATCAGCTGATAAACCAAACAATGCAATGGTAAGTCAGCCAAAGTCTTCCTGTATTGCAGTGTTTCAGGCCTGTTTACTGCCCTAGCATGTTATTCTCTGTCCCGTGAAAACAAATGTATCTTTAATTGCCTGCTTTTTATAAGCTCAGGTAAAAACAGTGTCTTAAGCTTTTTAAAGATAATCCAAGTGGTTGTCATTTTGCAAAAGAGGTAGGATAATCCTCTCAATTTAAAAGTAGGTTAAAACTTAATTTGTCAGCTTATTTTATATTGTCCGAATTTAAGGGATACAAGGTTTTTACCAAACAGCAACTCATTAGACTGTAGCTAATGTTGAGGCAGGATTATAGTGAAGGTGCTTTCTAGTATTATGAGCGTGCAGAGAAAACAAGGGGAGGAGGGAGTGCTCTGCTGGCCACAGCTGGCGAGAACTCGTAACCCAGGAATGCATGCGGTGACATAACTAGTAATCGTCTCATCCCACAGTCCCTCATTTCTGGGCCCACTGCTGGCCTGATTTTATTTTCCAGGGGCAGCCTGCCGTTTTCAGACCTGGAAACCAGCAGCAGAACCACTCGCAAAGACTACTTTCAATCCCGTCCTGACCTCAACCTCAACGGTCCATGGAGAAAGAATAACAACACTAATACTGCCCACCGCTAATGATCCTTCTGTACTCCATCAGATGACAAACACATACGGGTGGTGAACTATGGGGCTAATTTTGAGGCAGTATGAACAGTATCAATCAAAAATGTTTCCTAATAAGACAGCTATGGAGGAAACCTCAAAGCCACGAGGAAATCTCCCTTTAATTCAGTATGATTCATCTGTCAGATTGCGAAAAAGGTCAACATCACGATGAGGCTCCGCCACACCGTCTCACCATGTTGTTAATAGCAGGCTAATAAAAGAGAGTCACTAGGTGATCAAATGCCCCAGTCATCTCCTGTGCTATGCTGGTAAGGTCATGCACTTTTTATGAGCTAAACCCCTGAATGTGGTTAGAAGTGAATTCAAACTATGCTTCCAGTCTAACCTCTGTTCTATCACTTATACAAGAGTCTACAGCCATGCTAACAGCTCTGTGAAGCTGTGCAAAGCAATGCTATCAATGAATATTATCAGGATGTAAACCCCTACAAAGCTAACAACAAACCTCTTTAGGATCTATTCTATAAAAAACAGATACAACTGCTGTTGAGAAATTTTACTAAAAACAGAAATTTCAACCTCATAGTGGCACCATATAAAAGTCAAAGGATCATGAAAGTCTGGAGGATTCATAGTCAGGGGGCTATGAATGTCTGGACAAACATACCTGACAATCTATCCTTTAGTTGTTGAGAAATATCAGTCGGGACAAAAGGTGGTGGACTGTGTGATAAACTGACATCGCAAGACATTAAGTCACACCACAAATGTGGATACAAAATTTATAAAAAAAGACAGACTAAATCTAACGTCAGACTTTTCTACACCCTTCCTGGATGCGCGTCATGGCAGTGGTCAGAGAGGTCGCTGTTTACCACAGTAACCATCAGGACAGTCACAAAGCAGCTCTGTCTGACAGGTACCAACCACCCCCCTCACACCCTGACCTTCCCTCTCCTCACCCATCTCCCTCCTTAATGCCTCCTTCCACCCTCTAGTCCCTTTAATTGCAGCCAAGACCAGCTTGCTTACACACACTGAGAGTCTACTGGGAGTGGTGGAGGAAAAGACACTTAAACCAATAATTTGACACAAACAAGGAGCCCATAGATGCTGGTCAGGGAAGACTGTTGAGTAGGCAATGAGGACAAGCACACAAAGTCATACAGAGAGGAGAGGAGAAGAGGGGAGGTGAAAAAAAGGAGTGAAGAAAAGGGACAAGGAGAAGAGTTGTACATCTTACTACAGTAGTTTATATACCTGGTCCTCCATGAGCAGGATGAGCCGTGTCACCACAATGTTGACTGCATTCCCCAGGCTAGAATCCTGGAACAGTTTGGCAACCTGACCTCCAGGGAAACAAGAAAAGACCAGTCTTAAAAACAGCTGATACACCAGTTGAGGACTTTGCACTAAAGCTGAGACAACACTAGAAATAGACACCAGAGTAATCCTTAATAAAAAACAAGATTTCTCATAGTAAGAGATCTCTTCTTGAAAACAGAACAAAAATGTGATCCAGCATGCTTTTGTAGTCAAAACTACAATCTGGATTCCCAAAGTTCTGGATTTAGTAGGTTTAAGGATGCAATCATGGGTTTAAGGACAAGAGCAAACAGAAGCAGGCTAAAAAGGCACCCAAGTCTTGTACTCTGACCAAGACTGATTTTAGGCTATAATCAAACACCTCATCTACAAGTCAGTGCAGCAGAAGTGCAAATGATTATTAAAGAGTTAAAGCACCAACAGTAATAAAAAAGACCAGAGTTAAAACCTCTACTAGTCTTGTACTAAAGCAGCACCCAGACACTTGTTATTACTGGTGTCTTGTGTAATTTGGCTCACTTTGCTCTACACCACTAAAGAGACACTGTTGACTTCTGTGAGTCTGTAACACTCTGGATGCAACAGGCTTTGCAACAATAGCAGCTGACCTACCTTTCATTAAATGCATTCCTAACTTGTGTGTTTATAGGTTTAATGTGATTAACTGTGTGTGAAGAGATCCCCAATGACAGAAATAGTGCACATGATGACATACAACCTAAGCCCATCTTCCACAAGTACTCCCCTGAGAAATCAAAACAGCTATATGCATTTGTTTTCCTTCTGTCTCTGAATATTATACATACTACTAAACAAGCCTCAACTCTGCCAGAAACAGTTTTACATTTAACTGATACTTGGTGTTAGAGAAGCACTGAAACTTATTTCTGTCACCGTAGACTTTTTTATTCTTAACAACCAAGTTTTCAATCCCTTCTTAAATGTTTCTTAGTGTACTCTAAGCTGTTCTCTTGTTTTGAACAATGCTAGCTAACCAAATCAGGATTGATTGTGTGATTGCTACTAAAAGCTAAAATACAATTTAAAAAAAAATGAACATCATCTTCACCACATTTTCTCATTTTACTTTGTTTCGGAGTAAAACATAGCATAAAGTTAATAACAATGCGTCCATGTATTAAAATTTTCCTCATTTTATTCAATAATAGTTTAAATAGCACACAGAGAGTGGATTTGTAATGTACTGTGCAAATGCATCTTTTGTGTTGTGAAACTTACAATATTCATGACAGCCAGGATGTACTGCTCAATGTCTCTACGACCGTGGTAGCCCACCATCATCTTGTCAGCTACCACCAGCGTCTCCACATATCGCTCCCGGCTTACTGAGCGCTTCAGAGGCAGCATGCCGCGACCAACATGATGGGGAGGGGTCTTCAGGGTTCGCTGCCACCATGATGCGCCTTTCATTGGTTTTTCATCTGAGAAAGATCGCACACAATCATGTTTTTCAGGTAAAAAGAAGAAACAGCAGCTAATTGTACGTTAAAAACAGAATGATTCACTTTACATATTATAGTTGTTATAACTGGCCAAGAGATCAATGATGTTCATCTGAAACACTCCAGAAAACAGAATGAAGTCTACACACACTTTCTATGAATGCACAGGGAGGACAAGCATTACAAAGAGTGATGTTTATTTTAACTTTTATTCGTCAAACCATAGTTTTCTAAGCATACTTTTGCTTTTCAGCAACGTCCTGTAACACAGACTCAGTCACACCCAATCACAACTGGGAAATCAGACACAACCACAATCTTCTGCTGCTGGCTGTTATGCAAATAAGTCTGGGGTAGTTTACTTCTCCAGTCTGGATGTAACAGCTGCTAATAAAAAGACCAGAATATCCCTTCTCTCACCAATGACTCCACAGGATTGGCCCTTGTACTGATGGCGGAGCGATGATCGCTTGTAAACCACATGGGGGCGCCCCTCTGTTCTCTCCCCCTTCTCCATCCTGGTCTGGTTATCTGGTGAGACAAGGGGTTCAATCAGGTACTCCTCTCCCCCTGCAACAATCACCCCCTGCTGCAGAGAGACAGATATGTAGAATAAAAGAGAATGAAATAGGTTCATCGCTTTCGTGATGTAAGTATCACAAATGTCTCAATATACAGATGGTCCACTTCCCTACCATAACATGTTAATAAATAATTACCCCAATGTTTCATCAGTGGTATGATTAACATGACTAAAACTTTCATATTGACAAAGAAGAATGAGCAATAAAGAACAATGAGCAACAAAGCAGGCAGGGTAAGTTAAGGTGAGGCAGAAGTGAATCAGAGGCACTCTGAGGGATCCTGCTGCTAATGGGTCAGCAAACTGACAGCTGGAGAGGAAGAGACTTCATAACAACCTCTGTCTGCGCTGCAGTAACAAAAGGTTTTGTTTCACAAGAGTTACAGACTTTTGATGTTGGTAAAAATACCAAAACAACGTTTACTTTTAAGATAGAATTACACTATGACACCGTTTTATACTCTTAAAAGGAAAAGACTTAAAAGTATAGCCAGAGCAAAATTGATTTTTAAAATTTTTAAAATTGAATACTATCGATGATCTTTACTTTATTCTCTGGTAGAGTTTTCTGTTTTATTAAATCACCCACAATGTGTAACAATATATTACATTTTCTCTAACTCACAGTGCTTTTTTAAGCATTTAGGGTTTATGTGTGCTGATGGTTCTTACAATATAAGCAACTACATAGCCCTTAGTGATAAAAAATAAATTCAACTCTGGCATTAAAATGAACATAAAGTTACAAAAATTTGCCATATCCTCATGAGGACTATGGTCAACTCAGAATATCACACGACTGCTCAGTGAGGACATGACACTCATTCTTTAATTATAGATATTTTTGTATTAAATATACGGGCCCAACATCAACATCATATTGCTCAGACTGTCCCACTACAAACACTGTGCCTTCCCTCACAGGGTCCTCTGTTGGCAAACTGTGGACCCATCTAAGAAGAGGATCAGGACCCCACAGAAAAACACACACACACATGCAGACAAACACACATGAGAGCATGAAAGAGTGAACGAGAGCGAGGAAAATGAGAGAGTGAGACAGAGACCGATACACTAACACTTCCTTTGATTCTGCTCAGATGTGTTGGCTCAGACCAGAGTGAGTGTCTCCCCTCGACTCACTGCGGCGGCTTTCAAAGTGCCTTTAATCTCATAATAAAGTTAGTGATGCTCCCCTGGACACACAGCCCGCTAGCTGGTGAATGTGCTCACGCTGGTCTGACCGACAGTAATTACGTGTGCGGCTTATTAACGCTTTGTGAACACATCTAATCCTCAGCTGTGTATACAACTGTTATTGCGGAGCCTGCTGCTTGTAGTGAGAGGATACACAGATACACAATGCTGAGAATGCGGGAAAATGATTTCAGCAAGCAAAATGATGCATCACAATTAAGTGATCCGGTCAAGTGACTCAGAGAGGGGGGAACTAACTTTGATCCCTTAGTTTGGGAAATAACAAGCAGATGACCTCATGAAAATGATAAAACAGATTAAGAAGAATTACTTTACTAGAAGGTAAGCAAGACCACTACAAAAGCTGTTAAATTTGCAGAAGTTTTAAGGTCCTCTGTTCAAGTGTTTTTCCCTCAAAGCACTGCTTCCCTGTCTTGTTGACCACAGCTCCAGTTAATTATCTCCTATGTGTCCTAGTCAGCTTTTAAACAGCCTTTGGAAAGCATGCCAGAACTTGATGCGTTGTGGTTACAGGTAGGGGTTCGACTTCAAAGTGCTCTCTGGTTTGCCCAGCAGGACCTACATACCCTTCCAACATCGGGATAGGAGGGCTGCTTTTTAACGCTAACTTCAAGCAGAGATTGTTCAGGTTTGCTGAGCTGAGAAAATAAGCAGAGTTTTTACTCTTCTCTCAAACTTCTTTTTTTCTTTCTTCACGCAACTAATCTCAACATGTTTTGACGTTACATAAAACTAAGTTTAAAATATAAATGCATTGAAAAAGAAAACCTGGCAATGAGTTAAATATCTTTCTTTGAAAAATTCTCTCACCTCCCTCTGTGATGGCCACCTAAAATCTTTAAACCTAAAATCTCTAAAACCGTTTCATGTGTGTTGATGCTGTGATCTTGTCACACTACAGTTAGGGTTGTTACCAGTTTCCATGTTTTAAATAGTGTTAAATCAAGAACAAAATTGTAAGTTTGATTAGATAATCCAATGTATTAAACTTGGTACTCTATAAACATAACCGCTTGAGAACTGAACGAACACAGATGTCTTATGTTAGCTACGGCCATTCAAGATAATAATAAAAAAATGTAGTATTTAAACAATTAAACAGATGTGGAGAATCGAATGTGAATCGTAAAGTGCCTAATAGGTAAATTCTTTGTTTTTTAAATTCTGTGTGGACAAACAGCTTTTTCTGTTCATAGAATCAACATGTGGATCTTCTCACCTGCAAAAGCTCAAACTGGATCCTGACTAGGATCATTTTAAACTCAACTAACAACTGTTTCTGAGGAGGGATCAGTCACATAGTCATAAAGGATATGATGTCTGTATTTTGTTTTTGAATTCTTAGTTTTGTGTATTTACTGTATGTACTGATTGTTGAGTCTGTGTTTTGTACATCCTCCATCCATGTAATTGTGAGTTTAACTGTGTTTTATGAATGTTAAAGGCCTATCTAGGAATAAACATTGCAAATTAGCTTAAGCTATAAATGCTGGGGTGTCTGACATCAGTTTAAGCTGCATGCATGTCTCTTTACAGATAAACAAAGTAAATAAAATAGTCAGCACACAGTATTTTTGAAATTCTCAGCTCAGCAGTAGCAAAATTGTGTTGTCTGATTACATGATTACTGGCAAGTCTTGAATGTGACTATCTTATCCACCTCTGCCATCCATACCAAATGACAAGCTGTGAAGAGGGCATAAAAGCGAGCAATGGAGGTGACAGAGTAAATGCAGGATATCTTTAAGCTGTAGTCTAGTTTCATCTCTTGAAGCTACTGCTGGTAGAGAACTTTACAATCCCTGTTTCTTTTACAATCATTAATTCCACACAGGGTAAATAGTAGGAAATAAGAAAAATAAAAAAATCACCTGCTTAGAATAATTCATCATCTTAAATTTGAATTCAGCTCACTTCTGTTTCTGAGGACCACACGGGTTGCTTTGGGCAAAGCTTAAAGCTGGCTTGGGTACTCAAGGTTTATCAAAATTTCATGCTTTGATGTTCAAAATCAAGCATTACTGATCCTTTATTTGCTGAGCCAGCGCTGCTGCCGCTGCTGACCTTACTCATCATATTAGCTTTGGATTAGACTTGAAGGTTTCAGGCTTACCAGGCCGTTACAGTTACTCAGGGCCACTTTGCTAGAGTGCGGTTGGTCTTGGAGATGTCCTACATAGTGGCAGTGAGGAGAATAAGGGTGACTCCAGGCTAATCGACCTCTCTTCCAGTACTCCACTCTAAACTGCCTCGACAGCAGGCCTCCCTGCAGCGTTAGGTTCAGCAGGAAGTTGTTACGTGATGTAGACAGCTGGTAGAAGAGCTAAGAGACAGAAAAAGAGAGATTGGTTTATAAGAACTGTTGAATTAGACTGCCAAGTATTTTAAAGAGTAATTTATAGGTGTGCATAAATGTCAGACAGAGACCCCCCCCAAAAAAAATGTAAGAAAAAAATTGAAAAAGTAAAATACAGCATCAGGGAGTCTGTCTTCAGTGCTGCGTCTTCTTCTTCTGTGGTGTTGAGTAGTTTCTGGGTCCAGCGTCTCACCATTAGGCCCTACACGTACTGGGATGGCAATCTCATACTGGCCTAGATTGGACAGGAAAGCAGCTAGAGGAAGGAAAATAAAGAAGGCATACAACCAAAATCAGAGTTTAACTTAATAAAGCCAAAATTCAGCTTAATCTAATTGACTCTAATTAAAAACAGTTGGGGATTTGAGAGTTGCTTATTTTGAATAGCACTATGGGGCTTTTTATTGAGAGAGTAACCCAGTTGGCAAAGAGAAACTTGCAGGCTTTTTTGGCCCAATACTGACAGGGTCCCTCTACTCCAAGAACCCTCGCTTGCATGAGGCCAAAGGGAAGTTGCCATGGTTACACTGAAACTGTATACTTCCTGTCTGTCCCAGTCTGTGCCTGGGCCCTGGTGGAGATTTATTGTCCAAACACACACAGCTCCAAACAGCCAACGTCAGCTAACTTACAGGGAAAGGTCACCAGCAAATGAGTCCAGTTTTCATCAAACCTTTGGCCTCAGTTGGTTGAGACGCAGCCCCTTCCCACACACAGTAAATACCCAGAGATCAGAGTTCCCTGGTACAGACTTGGAGAGCTCCGCACAGGGAAAAAAAATTTCACTGTAAGCACTGGATAGGTCTGGCTTGAATAAAGAGCATGTACAATATCAAATGCTGTCTTCACATGGAACTCGTAAGGTTGTACTGTATTTTAGTCATGGGAAGTTCAGAGCAAAACATGCTTGGCGTTTAAGTGGTTTAAGTCATAAGAACAAAAAAATGAGGAATCCCTTGTTCCCTTTTCAAAATGGTGAATGAGTCAGAATTTTTTATATTTTAATTTTATGTTTATTTTTCTTCCCTCGCTATGTAGGTGCACAGCTATGGAACGAAATACGGTGCCTGCGGGCTCAAGTGAGTGGGATGGGCTGTGAAGGTTTCACTGGAAGTAACTGCAAAACTGTCTAAACAGCATCAGAAAAAAATGACAATGCAACTATAGAGCTTACATATGAGAAAATTATGTAATACAATTGATGCAATGCATGATTTTAAACAATAAAGTATTATTGCTGTCATACTGACAGCTAGTTAAAAAGGTTTTACACTTCTTCAGCTTACCCCTGACTCCTCTGTAGTTATACAACCTGCCTTTTCCTTGATCTGCAGAAGTGTTTCACTACTTTTCCTCATTATCTGAACCCCACACCTGCATGCTCACCCGTTCCCAACTCCCTTAATAGCTGCCATTATGCCATTCTACCATACATCTAGACTGTCTGTTGTGCTTTATCTAAGCCTACTTAAAGTCCTTTACTTCTGGGTCTCCTACCTGCCTGTTTTATGCCTGTTCTGGCTGCCTGACTTTTGTAAAACTCTTCCCTGACATGCAGTATTGTATATAGCTTCAAAAGTTAGCTACAAAGTTACAATGTTCACTTTAAAATACTGATATTGTTATCTACCTAATGTTCTTCAAGATATATTGCATAGGTGTCACAAGTAAAATAAAATAAATAATATTAACAGTATCCCAAACTATACTAATGAAGACTAAAAAGCCAGCTATTAAGAAAGTTAGCAAGATAGTAGCTTAAAACAGCTAACAGCAATAGAAATTAAATACATAACATTAACAGTGTCCCAACAATAGCTTAACTAACAATGACCAAACAGCTAGCCAGCTAGCTTGTTGTTTCAGCCAAATATTAGCAGCCTAAGACAGCTAGCAACTAGAAATATTAACTTTTAACATTAGCAGTCACCCAACAGAAGCTAAACCATGATAACTGAGCAGCTAGCCAGAATTAACATATTAGCTTGAGGCAGGTAGCTTGTTTCAGTAGTTAAGTTTTTAACTGAGCAGAAAAATGCTAATTTAACATCTAATGACATACACCATGACAGTGTAGCTAACGTTGTATGAAAAGGAGCTAAGGGTTCAATGAGACCTATTAAATAACAGATAAGTAGGGATGTTTGCCAATAGACTATTAGAATTTTTTCATAGATGGGACAAAGGGTGAAATCTTAGTTTTGTGTTTTGTTTTGTTTTCCATTTAAAGTCCAGTTTCAGTTGGTTCCAGGTTGGGATAGGCAGGGAAATCATATCAGCCATAATTTTAAAAACCTGTTCAAAAGCAATACCTTCCTAAGAGCTCAGAACTGTTTCCCACAACACATCTATCCTGCTCTCACAAACTACAGCAAGTTATCAGGCAAGTGGTATTAACTTTGAAGCACAGGAAAACTCCTAGTGAGAAAATGAAGGGAGGGTGTCAATAAAGAATAGGTAACTCACCTCCAAGGCAGAAATTAAGGAGACCCCACACAGAATAATCTGTACACTAATGAAAACCAGCGTAAACAAATTAGGATGTAGTTTAAAAGAAGGTTTGAATGGAAGTGCCAAACTTCCTCTCCACAAGATTTCAAACAAACCCCACTCTGTCTGTTCAAGCCCACAGGGGGAAAAGACACATGTAGTCCTTGATACTGACATATTTAATCTAAAACAGAGTCAAAAACAGAGGGGGGTAAAATATTTATCACTGCCCTGTTGTTTATGTTGTTTCTTTGGTAACATACATACCTAATGCACAGAGCAGCAGTGTTATTGCTATTTGCAGAATGAAATGATCCAAATGCAGTATGTAAAGTGCAGCATTATTCACATTTGAAAGGTTATTGAAAAACACGACAGTTAAGTGCACTGTTGGGTACAGTTATAATAGCTTCTCTTGCTAATCATTTATTTATTTTAGCCTTTTTTAGTTATGTGATTATTACTATTTATCATCAGGTGTAATATAACCTGTTTCTGAATCACTCCATATGCTTAAGCTACTTAAAAGTAGCTAAGCATCTCTTAAAAAGATGTAAATGATAAATCTTTTGTCTTTTTTTTGGACATGCTATACATTGTTAGATTGTTTACTAACCCATCTAGATACATTTTAGCCTTAGAGTTTGGCTTGCAATAGTCCCTCTAAGGTAGATATTGAAGGGATAAAGAACCACAAAGTACTCATTTGAAGGAGGTTGCAGACTGAATTAAACATTAGACAGAGTTGTAGTAAATCACTCAGATCAGAGTTCAAGTCCCTTGGGGAGCCAAGAGCCAAAAATTACTTTTTATTTTTAGACTTAAATAAATTATCACTTTCAGTTTTTTTTTACTTGAAGCTTGGTAAGGCTTTAGGCCAAAAAAAAAAAACTTGGTTAGGTTTAGGAATCTGAAAATTTGGCAGACATGGGAAAAAAGTAGAATCTTCCTATGAGATTTCATCTTGTCAAACATTTATCAATGGCTGTGCTGCCACCGCAACCTTCTAGTTTAATGGCCTTTAATAAGTTAGATGAGGAATCTACCTTTATGGTTTATACAACTGTTTTCTATTAAAATATCTGTTTCTGCCATTTATGTATTCCTGTTACTCTACATGTAATCTGTTGCTTTTTGACCCAACCTGAGGCCAACTGATAAATCTAGTGCATTCAGGAAAACAAGCAAAACAAATGACAACATGAGTTATGGTTTACATTACATCCTGCATCACTTCTCCCCATCATCCCTCTGCACACAAATATTCCTATTGTGTCTTCTCCAGTCAACCCTAAAGGTATAAATTAGTACACATATTTTATGTTTTATCCTTTAATGGATAAGAACTGAGCTCACAGAAACCTTACAGGAGCTGGCAAAAATGCTAAGTAGACATCAAAGCAAGGAGCAAAAAGGCATTGGAAACACATTTGCTAAATTTAACAGGAGACACTCCCTGGCTAAAAGGGTTTCATGCAGAAGCTTTTGTGCTGATAAATACACTAATCCACCCATGAGCGGGGCATCACCCTGGTTTCTGTTATCGCCAAATGAAAATAGTGGAAGGAAATACTCTGAATGGAAAACTGTCCCTCCCTTCTTCCCAGACACACCTTCATGGCACCTCAGGACAAAACCAGCTCTGCCTCGTTTAAAACAAATACCATTAGAGGAGGACTAATCTGCACTCGGTCAGTGAACAGTCTGTGACTGTGACTATGAACTGTGACGGGGGATAATCAGTGTAAACTAGACAGTTGGTATAAAAACAACTGCTACCTCATTCACACTTTTTCTGAATGTGTCTGTTCTTCTCCTGTTTGCAGTCTGGTTGGCACACACACACAAGGAAGTGACAAATACAATATATGGCAACAAGTATGTAGACACTTCTAATGCCTCAGTATACTTTTGGTCTGGAACTGTTTTAATTGGTTTGGCTTGGGCAATGAACCCTCGTAACAATTGGGCAGGGGGAGGTCTTTTCTTTAAATTAGTTGCCATCAGACTTAAGACTCTGGCATGCAGGAGCTGACAACTTAAAGTACTTTACAAAATTAAAAACTCATTGAAACAAAAGTAAACAAGAATGCCAACTGTGAGTCAGGCCTTATCACCCAACATTAGTGCCTAACCTCACTAATAATTCTGTGGCTTAAGAGCAAATCCTGGCAACCAGGTCCCAACTTTTTTTCCCCACTTCTAAAGTGAGGACTATTACAACAGCAATTTAGTGCCCAAAATTTCCAATGAGATGCTCAACAATCACAAAGTACATAAAGTTCAGCTGTCTGTTTTCTTATTTCTATGTAGCATATATGGATATAGGACCACTGACGGACAAGCAGCAGGTCACCAAAAGATTGGTTCCATCCACATTGAGATTAAACCTCAGCCTTCAGTGCCTCCACCCATCCAACCTTCATAAAATTGGTTTCAATACGTGTCACAGTTTCAGGGGGAATAGTAATTTCTGCATTTCTATTTAACTCTAACTCTTGCTCCGATCTGCACTAAACAAGCATGTTCCATTACATGTAAATATGTTATATAAGCTTACACATCCCTGCAGCACAATGCTTCATTTAAAATTATACAATGTGACACATTCTAACTTTATTTTAAAAAATCCTGTGATTTGGATATTGCACCTGGCCATATTACAACTTTTGATAATATTTCAATTGATTGTTCGGCCATTGTAACTGAAATAAGTGACTGATAAAGAATGATGAAGTTACAGTGTGTGTAAGGTTCTGTGAAATGGAGAAATAAATTAGCTATGACCATGGATGCTAACATCTGTCAGACTTTATCTGAGTTCTTTCAGAACACATCAACTACGAGATAAAAATTTTGAAAACTGCTCCATATTTGTCCTCTTACTCTCACTCAATTTAAACACACACACACACAGAAACTAACAAAATGTTCGGACATGGCTGAACACCAAGTGAACCAGAAATCACAAGAGGCAGCTTTATGTTTCCAGTCATTCTCCACTATTTCAGTTGCTGTTGTAAGGGGTTATCATCTGTGTTAAGATATCAGCCAAGGCCTGGACAAGAGTCAAGTTCAAAGAGGAGACTAAAAGAAATGAAAAAAAGGGAATAGAGAGAGCGAGAGAATATTATAAAAATAAACGGTGAGTTGCAAAGATTTGCTGTACACACAAAGTCAGCTATAAATAA
>JAPZDY010000021.1:9479093-9513272 GCA_029783645.1 Ctenochaetus hawaiiensis
TAATAATAATAATAATAATAATAATAATAATAATAATAATAATAATAATAATAATAATAATAATAATAATAATTAACAGTTGTGGAGGTATTTTTCAGGAATATTTGTCTCTGATTCAAATTTGTTTTAAATGCACTGAAACACAACAAGTTACAGAAAGACAGAAAAAGACATACAACTATAAACAAGTAAACAAAGATACATATTTAAAAAGTTATAATAATAACCAACTTTTTATACCAGTCAAGTGTTTCTGTAAATTGGAAATGATGCGACATTTCATTTCATAGAAATAACTATATTCATGGAGTGGTTGGTTATGTACAGTATTTACATGCATCAGCATATGTGTGCAGAATTTACACTGACAAGGATTTTTAAAACTGTAGACTGTGAATATATCATTTTTACCTTGTAAACAAGTAGATTTTTCAGTGTTTAAAGATTTAAGACAATATATGACTAGCTGGATCTACTTATGACCACTCATACTAGGTTGTGGCATTCACCTGGGTGACTCAAAACTACTAATATACAACAGCTAAAAAAAAAATGCTTCACCATGCTCTGATTTTTGTGATGATCAGTATTTGTGTCCCTACAGGGATACTGTAAGTGTGGCAAACATTGTCAACCTGATGCACCAGGTGTCAATGGGAATGAAGTACCTAGAGGAGAAGAACTTTGTGCACAGAGACTTAGCAGCTCGTAACGTCCTGCTGGTCAACCAACAGTTTGCCAAAATCAGTGACTTTGGGCTCTCCAAGGCCCTGGGAGCAGACGACAGCTATTACAAGGTAGACATGTTACCAGATTCTCCTGAAGTTGTTGATTCACAAGACAAAGTGACGCAAATGTAAAACTATTAAAGCGGGGCGTTGTGATTATCAGTGTTGCAGCTAACACAGATAGATAGTGTATCTTCAACTGATTGCTCTTCTGAGAACTCTCCACAAGCAAATACTAACCCAAAGGTATCACCTGCTGTATGCAAACTAAAGTAAACACTTATTGATTTCTTTTTCACTGTTTTTTGACCTACATCTGAAGAGAATGTATGTGTCAGCAAGACCCAGGAGACCCTGACTAGAGTAAATACAAGTCACCATTTACAGTTTGAATTTACTGTATTATTCAACAAAGGCTGAAATGTTTGAGAAATATTCTCTGCACACTGCATCACTGTTTGTAAAACACTGCATCTGTCACAAGTGATTTCTTTTTTTCACCCCACCCATCCCCCAACATCCACATCTGTCAATCATACACTTGCACATATAGGCCTGTTCTTAATCTTTGTTCTCATTCAAGTATAATCAGCTTACAAGTGGGGATTCCAATGTTTGTTGCTTGTTTTCCTGATTTAATAGTTTCAGAAATGTTGCATGGAATTGTACCTAAGGGAATGTCACTTTGTTTTTGATTTGGGAAAAAGTTATACAAAAAATGGAAATTATAAAATGTTGCACCCATCGTGGCCCATTTTAAGGCACTGGAAGTGGGGGCTGTAAACACATTGCTATTGATGATTGTGTGGAGGCTCACAGACAGCAACTAGCTAGCTGCTGCTCAAAGCAGCTATAGCCTTTATAAGGCATAACCTGAATTCTTATTATTACTTAAACAATTGAACAGAAATTCACCCCTGGGTCTAGCTGTTCTGAATGCAGACATTAGCTGTAGAGCCTTTTTTTTGCCAGGCTGTAAACATCTTTATTTCTGCTGTAAAATTGGACATTTCAAATTTTCAATATACCAAGCCACTCCTCAAGTGGCCATTTGATGAACCCCAGTTTTGGTTGGCCTTATTATCAGCCCAGGAAGTTGCAGCTTGGTGCTATGTTGCCCACTTTGGGAATCACTGCTCTTAATCATCTCCTTTAAATACATAATGTTGACTCCAGTTATGAATACTTTTGGGGGATCATCGATTAATTTAGTTTTTGTTATACATTTTGTGTTTTACAGGCTCGTACTGCAGGTAAATGGCCGCTCAAGTGGTATGCTCCAGAATGTATAAATTTCCACAAATTCTCCAGTAAAAGTGATGTGTGGAGTTATGGCATCACCATGTGGGAGGCCTTTTCCTATGGAGGCAAACCTTACAAGGTACCAAATGTTCCTGCAGGACACCATCAATGACTTCTATGATTTGTACATATTAACTTCATTGCAAATTGCAGTTTCAAATAACTGGGATGATTGATCATTTGCATAAATTTAAATGACAGCATTTTTATCCTGTCTAGAAAATGAAAGGACCTGACGTTAATCGCTTCATTGAGGAGGGACACCGCATGGAGTGTCCTCCAGCATGTCCAGAGCGAATGTATACTTTGATGAAAGAATGCTGGACATACAAGTAAGAAACAGATTGTCTCTTTTACATCTTAGTCAGTTAATTAAGTTTTATTAAATAATCAAATCTCATTGGAATTAATATAAACAAACTCTTAAGCACTTGTAAATGCTGTACTGTATCTTATAAATTTCCATTAAGGGTACGGATTGTAGTAGGAACATCAAAGCTGCATGCTCTTGTGTAATGTAATTATCTTCCTACATTTTAGAACAAGTATTATTATTAAAAGAGATCTAGA
The DNA here is from genome assembly GCA_029783645.1 of Ctenochaetus hawaiiensis. NCBI lineage: Eukaryota > Metazoa > Chordata > Actinopteri > Acanthuriformes > Acanthuridae > Ctenochaetus > Ctenochaetus hawaiiensis. Next base: position 9,481,694 of record JAPZDY010000021.1, read on the forward strand.
GTTGTAAAAAGTAGACTGTTACCTGGAGATGGTCTGCAGTGAAACTGATGGCACACAAGATATTTCTGTCAGCATGTAGATGCAGATTAGAAAACAAATATTAAACAGCACAGTGGCACTTATTGTACAATGGCAAGATTTAAAGCCTGACTGTGGCAGAAGGTCATTGTTTTCTTCAGTGAAAAATAAAGACAGTGCTCCGTGTAATGTGCTGTATTTGAGATCCTGACATCCTTAGACACAACTGTGGTCTCTCAGGATCTTGTGACTTTGCCTCCCATTAATCACAACCTCTCAAATGGCTGTTTCGGGCATTTCCTCTCTCCTTACTCACCAGGCAGGAGGAACGCCCTAACTTCAAGAAGGTCGAGGAGTCCATGAGGTCCTACCATTACTCCATATCAAAAAAGGCAAAGGCTGAGGGAGCTGCAGCCGCTGCTGAGCCTGTCAAGTAGACAGAAAACAAGGCACATTCTGTCCCAGTGCTGCACAAAGCATCCTTTCAACTGGCCATTAAACAACCAAGACAAAGAGCTTTTTATGAGCAGTGCACACTGACCAGCTTTGACTACAGTACCAATACACCCAAACAGGCCTCAGTGACAATATAAGTGCATTTGTAAATTGGACATCAGTATGTAAGGGGGATCTCTGTCTGTCTGTCATGGTTTGAATGTTAAACACTGACGTCTTTAGATTTATGAACAAATAAATTTTATGTTCTGGTACATTGCTGCATTTTGCTTTGTTCTGGTATATTACACTGTTTTTTTTGCTGTATTTGACATCACCTTTAAGAAATGTGTTGTTTTTTGTTCCAAATAAACTACAAGTAAAATAAAACGTATGATACTGTACAATTTTATCAATATTATTTTGGAATTATTCCATTAAGCTAGTGTAAAAGAATAATGTGTAGATGCTGAAAATGAACTGATCACACATTTGGTATTATGCACATTTGTAAAAAAAAAAATAACATGCAAATTCTTAAAATTTATGTTCAGTTTATGTTTTAAAAGTTGCAAAGATAAACAGAAGAAACCAGAGCAACATAAATATCTGTAACTTACACACACTTACTGGTGTGTAAAAGAAAAAAGTAAGGAAAAACATCATAAACATGTGCCTAGCAAACGTGATACATCTAGATCATCTGCATTCAAAAAGATTAAGGAAGAAACTCAAAACTTGACGTATTTTATGCAGTTTTACCTTAAAAATTTTCTCAAAAAAAAAAACCAATTGAAGTTATTAAATGATTTCCTCAATTTTAGAGAAAAATATTGCCACTTATTTACGAAAAAATATTATTGAAGCTATTCAGCACTTTGTAATCTTGAATCAAGACAGCTTTGATGCACATATTTCATTTGGTTTTTCTGTAAAACATGATGTTTTGTATGTAGTATGATTGTTTTTGCATGGTTTGTCAAGCCCTCCCCCCCGCCCTCTAATAACTTCTTAAGGCCCACGACACCGGAAGTTCATAATTAGTCTTCAAAATAATGGTAATAAAGTTTTTAAGCATAAACTTTAGATAGATTACACATGGCATGGGCAAAGATTACATGAGGGGTCAGATCCTTCCTGTAGAAAAATATTGATTGATTGATTGAAATCCTGTGATCAGCATTTTGTTTAAGTAAAAGGAAACTTAGAGAGATGTAATATCAGTTCAATGAGCTTAAGAAATTGATATGAAAATAACTAAAAATACAAATGTTTGGTGTCAAATCATAAACCTCATAATAATAAAAAAAATCCTAAACTTCCACAGATGTCTAAAGTAGTAGGAAGTAGTAGAAGTTTCCTAAAATGGTAGTACATATGATTATTACCAGAAGAGTAGCTGTTATTTGAATCAATTAATGGGTACAAATATATGGCGTGAAATATTATTGTGAAAAAAAAATAGTTAAGTTTCTGAATTGTTATAAATCATGAGCTTGATTGTATTTTTATTTTCAGTTTGGTTGCATTACATTGATCAAAGAGGAGTTATATTTTGAAGGTTCTGACCGGAAGTGTAATTTTATTTCTTTACCTTGACACCAGTATACTTTTCGTTTCGCAGGGAGGAGTCAGGCGTTAGTTTCTATATCAAAGTGACATGTTTATTGAATTAACAGTAATTCTTCAACATGTATCGAACCATTTATCCATAGTTTAGTCTTAGAATGTCATTGATGTAAAGCTATTGATCAGTAACGAGACAATTTTCGATAAAAGATCGAAGGAAACTGGCGGAACAGGAAGGCGGAACAAGTAAGTTCGTGAAAGTGGCTTTCAACTGTGCGATTTCGTCAGCGTTTGATCACCCGCCTGACACAATGAACGTATATATACGGTTTTGTTTGAGATATAATGTGATGTTGGCAAAAATATCGTTGGTTTGTCCTGTCTTGTTCAGAGTTTTTAGCTAAAAGCAACAAGTCCTAACGAGTTAATGTTAGCTAACGTTAGTCACGTCACGTATAAACTTCGTAGAGTCGTCATGTGCCCTGCTGTTTAATCTCTGGGTTTTATCCTCTAAAGTGTGTTTAAACGGGTATAAAGTCCACATTGTTGTGACGAAGAGGATGCTGGTATTTAGATGGAGGTTTAAGAACCTGATATCGCCCGGTTTTACTGATAGAAGAAGGTTTGACTTCGTTTTATTGTCATTCCGCAGATTCTTGGTTTCACGGCGGAATTAGTGCATGAAAGAGGAAATGACTCATGTTCTCTTTAAGGCGATGTTTCATCTTTAAAGCCTTTCTGCTGTCAGTGTCGAGACTTGCCGTCCAGTTGACATGTTGAGGCCGATGGAGAATCCAGGCCTCTTTACTTTTCTTACCATTCAATGTTACATAAAACAGGCAAGAGCAAAGTAAAATTTCCTGTAGTTGAGAATATACATCAAGCAAAACCGTCTTAAATTAAGACACGTTTTAACTTTGTTTATGTCTTTGTACTACTATGACTTCATCCTGACATGACCTTTGTATCCTTAGTGCCAAGAATAACATTTTAAGTTTTACTTTTATATTTTATTTGAATAATAGACCAGGAGCTGACATTTTACTGCACTTCTGCATGCAACTTTAGGGCCACGACAAAGCAAAAACTGGGACACTGATGCTGTTCTTGAGTAACTGACTGCCATATGTTGCATGTTCAATAAGAGCTTACTTGATTAACAGATCAGAGCATAAATGCCAAATGGTGCCTAGATTAGATTTCTTAACTGTCATAGTTTGATGCTTTTGTAATAGATTACTGAACATATTTAGATCTTGAAAATTGTTAAGGACATTTATCTCAACTTTCTGCACTCAAGATCAAATGACACTCAATAAATTAGAAGAATCTGAAAAATAACACAAGATACTGTCACAGCACAACTGGCAGTAATACCTGATGGTACAGAGGAGAGGTCAAAGAAATATCTTCTAGGAATACTACTTACAGCAGACCTCATGTGTACTACAATTAAAGGGTTCACACATATAATTTGTGGATCTTAAGGTGATGGGATATCTACTAGATGGAATAAATAACATATTAATTAAGGCTCAGAAATGTATGTTTACAAAGAGGTGGAGCCATGTCATGAAATTATGAATACAGTTAAGGCTCATATGTCATTATTACCTTTTCCATGTTCTGTTTCACACATTCACAATTTTTTTTCTCCTACTTGCACTTGATGTATTAATGGCTTAAAACAAATCTCCTGATTTTGTGCCTATTTAATTGTTTTGTATTTTATTATGGAGTGGGTTTGCTATTATTTCAATTGCAGTTTCAATCTAAAGAATGTATCAATAGAGCTGGAAAAATAAAAAAAAACATATTTCTGAATGAAGATATATTTTAATGTCTAAAACTAATCAAAATTTAAAAAATAGTTATTTTTGGAAATAGTTATCACTTGCAGTCATGAACTAATAATTTGAATAATATTAGGAAAAAGTGGTAGCTGAAAAGTCAGGCTTGACATAATTAATGAATTTCAGAAAAATGTATATCTGTTAATCAAACTCTGTCTCTCTCTGACTCTACAGGATCACTGACTAAATCGAAACACCAAAAGACCGTCCATTAAAAAAAAACAAACTTTGCACTGGTTGTTGACACAACCTATTGACTGATTCCATTTCATCAGTAAATAATTCACCAGAAGCGTTTAAACAAATCACCCATCATCACCATATGCAACCATGTCCCTGGGCCTGAAACAAGTCTTCAACAAAGACAGGACATTCCGGCCCAAGCGCAAGTTTGAGCCCGGGACACAGCGCTTCGAGCTGCACAAGAAGGCCCAGGCATCTCTGAATGCAGGGCTGGACCTGAAGCAAGCCGTGCAGCTACCCCACGGTGAGGACCTCAATGACTGGGTGGCCGTCCATGTAGTCGACTTCTTCAACCGCATCAACCTCATCTATGGCACCATCAGCGACTCCTGCACCGATCAAACCTGCCCTGTCATGTCCGGTGGGCCCAAGTACGAATACCGCTGGCAGGACGAGCACAAATACAAGAGGCCAACAGCACTGTCAGCCCCAAAATACATGAGCCTGCTTATGGATTGGATTGAGGTACAAATCAACAATGAGAACATCTTCCCCACCAACGTCGGTAAGTGTTGACATTGGCTACGGTTGTTGTTTTCAGACTTTGGTCCCTTAAACCGCCTGTGCTGATATCCAGAACTAGGTCACAGACATTTTGGTTTTGTGTGTCTTTTAAAATGTTTCCAGCAAAGGGGAGTGTTCAACAGTCATAAAATCCTACTGTAAAGAATCCTCTGGATTGCTTTGAATCCATTAGTTAGGTAGTGAACTCCGCGTTAATGAAAACCGTACCATCACCTGTTCATAGACAGAAACCACAGACTCCTAATGGGTCAAGTTATCATCAATCAAACCATTTCAATTCATTATCAGCTCCATAAAATGTCAAATAGTAATTATCAAGGCCCATCCAGAACCACAAGAGCTTAGTGCAATGTCTTATAATGTTGTCTCATAAAAAAACAAACGTCAAGTGGTCTTCAGTTAATAATAAACAGACAGAAGCAGTGAAACTCTCAGTTTTTACACAGAGAAGCTGGTGATGTTGTTGTCCAAGGAGTGGAAAGCAGAAAAGATCACAACTGTGCCACAAAAAGTTATGCTTTTTTTTCTCTCTCAAATGTTTGCTCTTTATCTTTTAAAATACTTAATTACTGTAATTATTTTTTGAGACTCTCAAAATTATTCCATTATTCCACTCATGGGCCAAAATGTTGGGAACTACTGCTGCAGCGTGAAAATGTCTAGTATTTTTACTTATTAAAATGCACCCATCTCTCAGGGGATGATCAATTTAGCAGCAGGCTCAAAAAAGGACCACATAGGCCACCTCAATGGTTATGATGTAACAATTGCAAAAGAAAACTAAAATTAGATACAGTTTTGCAGAGTGAATGCATTTAAAATATGTAGCCATGATTTTCCAAAATACAAAAGATGTTTTAGATTCATTCTGCAAGGCCACATTTATTAGATGACTTACAATGTTGCACATACCAAACACTATCAGTTAATCTTGAGCTGCTGTAGCATTGTGGGTTTTCTATTATCTCAGTCTGTAGCTCTGCATGTGTGCATGCCCTGTGCTGGGCATGTGACTAACTACAGAAGCATCCAAGCAGTGGATTTAAAATGGGTCACACAATATACAGTTGGCTATGAATAGAAACGACCTCTGACGCGCCTGTCCTCTGGAACAGATTCCTAAAATATTATTGAATTAGTCAAAGCAAAACGACAGACTACATTAATCACTGGGTCAGAATAAGGCTTATCCCGCACAAGGAGTCGTGGTGGTTTTCCATTCACATATGAGGTGCTAGGGGCCATCTGAGGGGCTCCAGACTGCAAATAAGGTCTAGAGACATATAGAAATTTAGGTAGAATTTTGTTTAACCATTGCATTAAATATAACAGTACATCAGATGTTTTCTTTTTTGTGAAGCAAATAGTAGATCCTGGACTGATTGGTGTTTTCCGTCGTCTCCCATCTGTTTGATTCCCAGGTACTCCCTTCCCTAAGACCTTCATGCAGGTGGCTAAGAAGATTTTGTCTCGTCTGTTCCGGGTGTTTGTCCACGTCTACATCCACCACTTTGACCGTGTTAGCCAGATGGGGGCAGAGGCTCATGTCAATACCTGCTACAAGCATTTCTATTACTTTGTTACTGAGTTCAACCTCACGGACCACAAAGAGCTGGAGCCTCTGGTAAGTCAAACGGGATAAGAGCTAATATGGAGCAAAAAATAAACATGAAGGAGATAATGTTTGCAAAGTGTGAAAAAGCCCCGTTAGGTTTTGAAATAAGTTCTTGAACACTCAGCCCTAAGGGAGGAAGGTAAAACAGATATCAGAATATGCCAAGTCACATGTTGTTATCAAACTGAAGCACATGGCGCAACATGTAGAACCTGGCAGACAGTGGATTTCAGGTGAATGTGTATTTAAAAGTCAACAGTGAATAGCTCATAGTTTTTTTTTCCTTTCTTACATCAACACCTAACATAAAACCTTTTTGATTGGAATTACCTTTTTTCTTTTTTCTTTTCTTTTTTTTAAAGAATTTTGAACAAATCACTTAATGATACACTTTACAGTTTAAAAATAAACTTGTCAGCACCCCTTAGTGGACAAACTATGCAATGGAGAGTACAGCACTTCTCAGGAATTTGTTGTTGCGAGTTGATGACCTTTAACGATGTGCTACTCAGTTATAGCTATAGGCCGACATGTTTGCCAATGCTGATTATATTCCAGGTAGGTTTATTTAGATTGTTAGAAGTTAAAGGATAAACTTTCTATTATATTTAGTGATTGTGAGTAAAATGTGGAGTCGATGGGCGTCCTGACTGAGGGATGTGAGGGCTGTTTTAGACTGAATCAGGCTTTGTGGTGAAAAAAACAAGGTCTCTGATTAGTTTCAGTGTGGTTAGTCTGCTTAGGGTGTGACAGTGCAGACCTCGGGATTCCATAAAAAATAAAGAAAGAGCTCAAGATAATCCACAGACCTTGTTTTTTGCAGTTTCATATAGGAACTCTCTTTTTTCTGAAGTACACAAACCTACCATATCCCCATGGAGCAGGAACCATGTATCTCGTGCTACCTTACCAAGAACCGCTTTGCTAACCAACATAATGGCTCATGTTTACATTGCTGTCATGAACACATACAAGCACAAACCTCTTGTCCATTGGTATATGCTTCCTTTTCCACAGTGATAATAAAATAGCTCCTTCATGATAGTGCTTACAAAAAAGTCTGCAGGTTATATTAAGTAACCAGTTCATGATTCTCTGAAAAGAGACATTGCTGTTGAGTTTTCTGAATGAAAAGAGACTTTGACAGGGCACCATTGTTGCTCATACAATTATACTATCATTTCACACCAAGACACATTCATGTCTGTTTTCTTAAACCCTTTTTCTCATTAATTAAGATTATGTAAATATTTTCCAGATCTTTTGATATCATAATTTTACAATAAGATTCTCTATAAACATTAATCTGTCATGCAGAATTACTTCACAGCTTCCAAATTAATGTTATGTTGTGTTTTTTTGAAGGATTGTCAGGTGATTTGTAATTACCTCTTCATGACCCCTCCACCCTTTGTGTGAGACTATACACTATGTTCTATGTGTGTGTTTTGGTATGTCTCATGCAATAACAAAGGCCTGTGTGACTAAATGTTTACATAATACAGATGTTTGCATTGCGGATAAGTGTGCGGATGTTATGGCTTTTTTTTATTTGCTATTTTTTTGGTTCCAGTAGCACCTTCTTGTATTGTGGCAGCTTTGAAAATTTCCTCACAGCCTCAAAACAGTAGATTGTTGTGGTCCACTGTATGCTTTTATTTTGGTTCGTATGCAGAGTTGTATATGTTCCTCTTTTCTAAAAATTGGCACCTGAGCTTACAGACATGTTTTAAGACACCTACTTACTGCTTCCAAAAGTGTGTTTAGATTTTAAGGGGTGCAAGTATTTCTTTCACTGTTTTTAAGTCTCTGTACTGTTCCATTGTGTCTGCAGAAAGAGATGACTGCTCGGATGTGTCACTAAGGAAGCGCAGCTGACCTGTCGACGCACGCGGGACGAATGCATCCGTCCAACTAGAAGAATGCAGTGGAGAAGTAAAAAGAACAAATTCAAGAAAGAGTCTATTTTTATATTTAAGTACTGTAATCTATTTTAGCCACATACTGTAGGTTTTAACCAAGAACCTTGTCTTCTGAGGTGTTCTGTTCCTTTTAAAAAGTTTTCAAACATTATATCAGAGCACAGTATTAAGAGATGTATGTTTTGTGTTGATGTTTTTCTATTGTATTTGAATCTCAATCATTCCAGGATGTCTTTCTTTCTGTCTGTCTAAGATGTTCTAAAATTAGTACGATTTCTTACTGTACTTCTATAAAATCATTATGTTGTTTCAATAAAATTATTCTCTACTCTGTTATACTTTGCATTTGGTATTCAGTGTTTAAGTAAATACTTGCTGGTTTTCCTCTCTGGAGCTGATAGTACTGGGCTGCAGCCAAGCCTAATCTATTGATTTTACTCCCCCCAGGTTTTTCTGTAAAACTGTAAACACTTGAACTCATTCACTTTTCTCACTCGCGTCATCAGTCACCACAGTAGTGTTTTAATTTTTTGTCAGGCAGAGAAGGTATTGTGTACAAATGTTAAATGACAATGAAAAAATTACATTTTCTTCTGCTTGTGATTGATTTTATGTTTTTCAGACAATTTTAGCTTTTAAATTTGATTTGGGGCCTGATTCCTTTCATGTAGAAGTTACGTACATATTTGGAAATGAACTAAATACAGTAGTGTGCCGCTGGCTGCTCAGATATTGTCAAGTCCATGTCACTGCACGTTTTAGTATTCGGGCCACCAGGCAGGTTCTCAGATGTCAAACCCGCAGGTGTTTTTTTTTTTCACAGATACTCTTGGCAGCTGAAGGTCACACGAGACTCAAACCTCACATGACAAAACTCTTACAGCGGCGTGCTTAATAGACAATGTATAAAACTGTCCACTGGGTGGCGTCAGATTCTGAAACCCATCTGTGGGGAAATGTTGAAATCCTCCTGTAAATGTTGTGGCCCTTACACAATCTGCTCGATGTCCCAGTTTATAAGTCATGTAGAGGGGAAGTGGAGCCCTTCTAGACCTGATTCAGGTTAATGATTGGACTGAGCCGCTTATGTAAGAATCTAGGAAACAGGCCGGACTGTACTGTTATGAATACACAGTGAGTTTTTGTTGTGAATGAGCCTGTGGCTTCGCCTGATTGGGTCAACAGCATTCATGAAAAGGCTTGAGAACGGCATTGTTGGTCGGATTTAGAGGCAGTCATCAGTCACAATGGTTTGGATTGTGTAAATAATGGGCCGCAATCTTGCAAACAAAAAGCACTCCTATGTAAACACAAGTACAAGATAACTTGTGAGAGTCTGCAACTTGTGATGGTCATAAAACCTTAAAGAGTACATTTTGTAAAGGGACATCTTTTACTACAGGGGGACTGACCGCAGGACACTATCTGCAGCAGTGAAGAAATATTCAGATCCAAATAATAAAAATAGATCAGTGCAAGTAAGCATGAAGCACTGACTTTTGTATTTAGCTTTATCAGAAACATTTACTTAAAAGAATTCAAAGGTCATCCTTATGCAAAGTGCTTATTGATATATAATTTTGCATACATGCATTATATTGTTGCATGCATCATTGTTTTAAATACTCAAAAATATTATATTTACTTCAAAACATTACTCAGTCCAACCGATTATTTTAGCATTTTTATTTTGTAACCTGTTGAGGTGCAGCTGACTCTTAATATGCTGCTGTGTGTTTGTATATATTATATTTTAGAAGCCATTGATATGTTTTAAGCAATAAAATATTCCTCCAGTAGAGTAAATGAACTTATTTATTCTCTATTACTGATAATTTGTCACTCATCTCAACTAAACATTTGTACCAGTGCCTGTTTATCAGCCTTTTTACAGCTAAAACATTATGGTATTGTTTCCAGTTTCTCTAATTCAAGCTGGAATAAGATAACATTTGTACATCATAGTATAAATCCTAATAAACCAACATCATGCAACTGTCTGTCCCAATAACATCAGCCACTGAAATGACCTCATTGCCTTTTGCAACCTGATCCTCTTACAGGATTGTCCCTCCTCTCTGCCTCCTCCTAGCAGAGTCACTTCCTCCAAACACTCCACTGTACTCTGGCAGCATGCGCTACGTCTCAAACGTGCGAGATGAGCTGTGTCCGCCTCTCCGCCTCTCCGCCTCTCCGCCTCTCCGCCTCTCCGCCTCTTGCACTTCCCTCCCTCTGGTGTGTTTTTCTCCTTTGGAATGTACCAGGCAGCCCCACAGGCCTCTGCAGTTGCAAGACATGAAGCAAAGTACTGGAAAGAGGCCAGGGAAAAGGGGAAGAGTTTTATGCTACATTCAGACTGAGGCACATCCAACTCTGTCAAGGTTTACACAGCAGCATCTGCTTGTTGTTTTGATGGAACAGTGTGATTATTTACAAGTAGAGAGAAGAGTTTGGAAGATATTGTGACTCAGCAAATGTTTGAATGAGCACACACCCTTAACGGTTTTGTGGCTTGGGAGTCAGCTGCCTCAAGCAGTGTTGTAGCAGAAACAAGCAAGCAAGGATGAAAGGCAATCACTATTTTAGGAGCCCACAGCTGACAAGGACAAACAAAAGTTCCAGTAAAATGACAAATTATTCAAAAGAGAATCAGAGGAGAGTGATTCCAGTTGGTTCAATCTAAGCCCATGCCTTCTTTTGACAAACAAATCAATTATTTTTTAAGCAGAAATCTTAAAACATGCTAATTCCAACCCCTCTTTTATAAGAATTTACTGCTTTTCTCTGTTTGAGATCATTTAAAATTCAAAATATGAGGGTTATGGACAGGTCACATACAAAACAAGCTATCCAATGATGTCACCTGTTTTCCAGGCTCACTAATAAATTAAGAAAATAATCAAAAGGTTAATATACAATGTAAGCAATTGTCAGTTGCAGCTCTAATTGTCAGTGCTACACATTAAGACAAGAAAATCAAAGCATTTCACAATCAAGACTTTCACATTGTCTGTTGTGAAATCCACACAGATAAAAATCAAAACATTTCCACTTCTATGTGAACCAAGCTAATGCAATCCACAGCAAGTAACAACTTCTCATTCCGCTGTGAACATGTTAGTGTTGCTCTGTAAAGTAGATTTCAAGTCTGAACAATTGCACAACAAAAGTTGATGATTACACAGTCATAACAAAGCAAACTATGCCAGTTCAAATGTCTTAAACTCATTTCCATTGAGTTTATAACAAGCAGCCCACAGCAATAGTGATAATTTACCACGTGTAAACACTAATTTTTTTATGTAACAGCTAGTTATTCATACAATAAAATAGTGACAAAAATACTGCAGCCCAGCCCAAGAAGTGAGTAAACATTGTAACTACGTGCTACTAACCTCATAAGAAACTGCTGTTGGTATATTACCCAATCTGAAGGGAGATTTCCAAGAATTTAAAAACATGATTATTCGAGACTGTTTAGTTATACATGGTTATGCAAAAAGAGCTTAGTGCGAAAGAAAAGCAACAAGGGATTTCTTAAGTCCAACTGGAACAAAGCTGGAGCAAAACAAAAGCAGTTGCAAAATCTTTGGTTCTTCTTTTTTTGTTCTTCTGCTGAATACTGGATTGATTTTAAGTTGGCCATTTTCACTGTAATGCATAAGGTATGCACATTTTTGCCAGAAGTTATGTTTGAGTCTTTTATTAACCGGAGGCTGCCTCTTTCTGGGAATGTACTCTAGGACAGTTTCGTAGAAAAGGCACAATTGGCAACTTGGCACACCTCCGTACTTGAAAAAGTATGCAACATATTGTAACTGTATAATAAGGCAGGCTGCCTCTACACTTATCTTCTTGGTCTTTGAGAGTTTTATTTGGATGTGCCAGACGTGTATTTCATAAATACTTTTGCAGGTATGACAATACAGCACAGTACTCGCATACACAGATGCACACAGTGTGTAGTATTGTGAAAGATAGAGCAGGAATGCTCTTGCACAAATTCTGCTGGGTCACACCTTTCCATACATCAATTAAAATGACTTCTAGCCTTTATGAAAGCATTTTCAGTATAGCTTTGTAATTTTTAACTTTTAATGTTGTCATATATTTGTATTCTACATCTGTTTGTTGCAATCCTGCATTAAAGCTATACAATGTTTCCATTGAGTATGATTTTTAAGTCCAAGACTATCTCTTATGGCCCCATTGCATCATATTGAAACACTGTATGTAATGTTACTGCTATGTAATGAATTATTTTATTACCATTTCCTCCAAATTCAGCCTGACATAATTGGTATTTTTGGAAAACTGGAGACCTGCACTAGTGTTTGAAATAGCTTAAAACTGTATGAATTTAAACAATGTTTGGCTGCACAGCATGATTTTATGCTAACTTATCCCCCCTCTTAGTTAAGGAAGTGTTGGAACATTTGCTGAGCAATTATTTAAAAGGGTTTTAATTCAATTACAGTGCAGCTTCCTGTATTGCAGAGTCATACATTAACCACTTGAGAATGTAATTTATTAAACCCAATAGTGCACTCATCCTTTGAAACAGGTGGCATAAATACAAATGACTTAACAAATACCTACATCCACAGCGTTATCTCTATACAGCATCAGGATATCATAGAAGACTAGCCTTGAACTGCAGCGTTGTCATGAACCACAAAAACAACAGTGATATAGCTCTGTTATATCACATTTCAGACTGAAATATGTTCTGTCTGTAAAATGGCCTCACTGCTGGATTTCTCAGGATTGAGTGCTATTCACACCAGAAATTGTGTTGTTACCACCTAAAGCTATTTATGAGGCCCTGTCCCCCTTCCTTTTGACCTACAGTGACACAGACCCACCCCCTGCACTTCAATGTGTGATCTTGTTTTTCCTACTAAACCTTCAACTACACCATGTGCTGCTGGCTGGGGATAGGCAGCCAACAGCTTGCGTAATGTTTGCTACCATCAGACTTATGTTTGAGGGGCAGAAGGTGAAAGGAGGAGAGGCAGAAAGCCTCCAGTCACAAGACAGTCGACTCCTGAAAACAAACCGTACATGGATTTAACTTGAACACCCCTGATAAACAATAAATGAATGTTATACAGAGTGTGTCTGTGGACTATGGATTATGTATAGTGATAAATAACTGTAAACATCACAAATCACACAGAACTAACAGTGTGAGGACGAAGCACGTGGTACAGTAAAGCAGTTACCCTTCCTGGAATATAATGCAACATGTGGCAAGATGCTGAAAGTTACTGTCATTTTCTATTATTTACATCAGGATTTAATTATGGGGATGAATGCAAAAGAACAATGTTAACATGAGATGACAAAGGGTTTTTGTCAGCCCTCTACTGTGCCTCTGTCAAAATGCCATAGCCTTTGCTCTCTAAAAAATACTCACTGAACTTATCATGTCTGTGTCAATGTTGCTCTGGCATCTCACAGTTAGCATCTCTCCCAATCAGTGTTCTTGGATTTCTTTCATTATCATGACCGTGAGACAGCGTCTCCCAAACAGCTTCCACATCAGGCTCTACAACGTGCTGTGTCGGCCTTGTCATGCATCACAAAAGGCGAAGGAGGCAACAAGCTATCTTGCCACCTTTCCTGTTGATAACTATACATAAAATCTTAATAATTAATGTGCAGTCTATGAATTATTTTGTGTGGTTTTAATAAATTTCTTATGTATGTAATTTTTATAATGAGATATATTATAGCTGTTTTTGTTAAAAGTAGTTAAGAGTCTCAGTTTCCCCAAGGCAATTAGATCTTCAATAACATCACAGTCAGTCAGATTCAAATCTAAATATTGGAGGTCACTTTCTACCTTGTGGGGCGTAGCTTACAGTATTTACCCAAATACTGTACTTACCTATTGTTTTTAAGGTAATTTCATTTTATGCTTCTTCATATTTCCATTAAATTTCATGACAAAAATATTATCTTTTGTCAATAAAACTACCTCAAATTAAACTATCTGACATTAAACAAAGTATTAAAATTTAACATTAATCAGTCTAAACAAAAATTCTGCAATTAACAACAATAACAATCCAGTATTATAGGATAACACTAACATTCATTTTGCCTGCGCTAAAGGTAATTTACATGTGATAATCTTAAATTGCGGGCCCAATACTTTTGCTTAGGTAGAATTTTGAGTGCAGATGTTTTACTTGAGTGTTTTTCCGTTCTGTTATTTTCCGGGTAAAAAGTCGCAGCATCTGAACCTTTCACCAGATTGCATGAGAATATTTGTGTTTCACTGTTTTTGTGCATGTAATACTAAAGTGCAACAACAGCTGAAGTCATGCCATTGCCCCAGTCAGCGGCTGTGTGCACTGACTCACACGGGGGATTTCTTTGAACACCCATCTGTCCACGTCCATTCATCACTGGGTGTGACAGTAAAGTTGAAGGCATTACAGATGTATTTTTTTTTTTCCATAAAACACAAAAATGGTTAGAGTGGTTGAGGTTTGCTTGTACTCCTTGTTTATGTTTTAACATAGCACTAACCCGACAATTTTTTACTAATGGACAAGCTCCGTAATATAATGACGTCCAGTGACATCAGCAGTAACAGTCAAGCCTACAATGTTTTTAATTTCATTATACTGTAAACTGGTGGATCTCGTCTGTCTGCATGCTGCAGCAATCCCGTCCCTCCAATGAAATCCTCTCACAGCAGAACAGCCGTAGGTGCTGATTGTGCTCTTGCGCACGTACTCGCTGTTTAGTTCCTCCTTCCACCGCGCGGCCTCTGAAACTAAACAGAGCTCAATGGCTGCGAACCACTTTGTTCTCTTGACTAATTTGTTTCCAAGACCCTGTTCTTGAATATGATCAGAATATTACCTGATAAGTTTTTTTAGCTGCTTAAACGACGCCTCTTATGTGGCTGTTTCTTATTTTGTATTTTCCACATCACTTAGAGAATCTAGTTACATTTCTTAGCTTGTGCAGCGGTGAAGGCATTACAGTGAGAAAAAAATCGTACCCAGCCACCACGTCCCTTTCTAGAAAACACATGACCCATCTCCAGTCTGTTGATGCAGTCCCGAGGAGGGAGGAGACAAGGAGGAGTCAGTAGGAAGGTTATAAAACCATCTACACTGTCGCTTCGTTGCCACCTTCCACGCACTTCCTATCAGGCGTATCCCCCCCGCGACCGTCCTCTGCGGCTTTTGTAGCAGTGGGTCAAACAACGACGCTAACACTGGAGCTGTAAAGTCAACAACGGGGTGAGTAAAAAATGGCTTTGTTTAGCAGTTGAAATAATGTATTTTTTCGCCAACTCGAGGAAGATATTTTACCAACTCGTCTACAGAAACGTGTTTTTAACAATAGCTAACATTTGTTGGCTGAATTTTAGGTTAAATCTGTCATAACAATAAACTCGCGACGAGACCAGTGCTTGCGGGTTGACCGGTAAGACTTAGGAGCATGTTAGCGTTAGCTTAACGTACGTGAGCTTCCCTTCAATTGCTGTAGCGGCCACTGCCTTTGCAGTGTAATCTGAAAACAGCGTGGCTTTCCGACATATTTGCTTATCTTATTCAAGCTGCAGTATTGTATCCTTTTAACTTGGTCTAACTTTATTTGAATGTTGTATGTGACATGGTCCATCAATTAGGCTAAACGTGGGTGGCGTTGTACGTTGGTTAGCTGTTGCTGTTGATGAGCTACCGTTAGTTTTTTTAACGTTGTTCAAAGAACATGTAGCTAGCTAGATAATATCAGTCGTCGTTAATGTGCTATAATCTGCTTTTCGTTGTTTTATTTTTCTTTTTGATTAAGCTTTCGAGTTCAACTTGGTGAAACTGTGGTAGTAGCAGTGGCAGCTCAGTGGTTTGTTCTGGTGATGTGGGTTGTAACGCTGTGGTGTGTTTTGTATTGTCCACAGGGCTCCCGTTTAAAGCGCCGTAGCAAGCTCACCAGCCAGCGCAGTGTGATCACTTGCGACTCTCTGAAACGACTTTCTGTTTCGGAGCAGTGCAAATTGATACCCCCCCAAAAACCACTGCCGCCGCCAGAAACCCACCAAAAAACAACTAAAATCTGAGAAAATGGTGCAAAACAAGATCACCGAAGTCACAGGATTTCACCGCTCGTTCAAGGTAGGTGTGATATTTATTAAGGAAATTTGCAAATGTGCTGTCATGCCTTTTGGGAGGTCACTGTAATCAGAGAAAATTTAGCAGCATGTTTGAGAGGATCCCACCTGGCTATATTTAAACATATCTATCTCTCTCCCACATCATATGGTTGACGCATGTTGTGTGGCCCGATGTCACGTGTATGTTAAGCTAATAGAGTTATGACTTCAGAAGGTGACACTTTGTGTTGGAAAAACTGTTGCAGAACTTATTCTTTATATTTGTTTGCACTGTGTTAGGTTAGACTGTTATATGACTATGGATTACCTGGTGGCTGTTCAGCCAACATTCATGGCTGTTTTAAGAAGTTTTTGCCCATTAGCTGTTTCACTGTTCAGATTCTACTTTCTATTTATTATTCAGGGAGGTTGAGAGCAAAAGCTATTAATGTGAATGACTAACAGTTGATGTCCTCTGCCAAATCTTCAATTGGTACTTTAAAAGCACATTTGTAAATTATCTCCCCCCAGGGCCAAAATCCCTTTGAGTCTGATGACTTCACTAAAAATGGATCCCATCTTATTGATTCTTCATTTAATTTTGATTCCTCCCCAAGACATGGTAAGTCATTTAACTGGAGTATTTTGAAAACTGTAACTTTCTTATCTATGAGTTTGTTGTGGTTATTTCCTAAATGGCATTGATTATGTAGATGCTCCTGTTTTCATAGACATGCCTTCCAGCCAGCCTATTGACATCCCTGATGCCAAGAAGAGAAACAAGAAGAAAAAGCGTTGCCGGGCAACTGACAGTTTCTCTGGACGATTCGAGGGTAAAAGCTTTAATTTCCAGTATCATTTTGTTGCCTGTATAAAAACTCTTCATTCTTGTGTTAAAAAAAAATCCTTCTTAATATATTTTCAGAGTATTATCCTAACTCTTCTTGTTCCACAGATGTCTACAGACTGCAAGAGGAGGTACTAGGTGAAGGCGCCTATGCCAGAGTGCAAACATGCATCAACCTCATCACCAACAAAGAATATGCTGTTAAGGTAAATCACCAGACCCTCTTACACACTTAAAGGATGACTTCAGTATATTTGTATTTTCAAGATAATGCATAAAAATCTTGTTTTCTGCAAGTTGGTGCTACTTTCTCACAAGTTTGAATGTACTCATTCCCACAGAATGATTGCCTTCTGTGTGGGGTAAAATGGCAAGGGATCAATGTAGAGATGTTAAATTCTATAACAGATACATTATCAATAACTTCCGTATGGTGTTGAAGAGCAATATGGAAGGAAGTTAGGCTACATGATGTGTACCATTCTGTCCATGTTGCCTTTTTTTATTGGTCATTCTTTAGAGATCATGTTGGAAAAGGTTTTTATCCTTTGGCAGGATACTCTCTTTTTAACTCTTAGTTCAGCTCTCTATAGCGGTTGTCTGCAGGCTGTCATCTGTGTGATGCTACTGCTTCACTTTTTTATTTTTTTCTGAGAGAGCAACACTAGCTGCTGTTTGCAGGCCCTTCCCCTCACTGTCTTCATACTTGGCTAGCCTATCAGAGAGCTGGAAGGGATACACCCACCCCTTTTCTTTACTTCAATTGCCTACAGAGGACGCTAGTAGTGAGAACATTGTGTACTGGTAACTGTGCCAAAACAAAAACCCACAGAGAGGAAGGAGGGGTGCTGGGTGAGAGTTATGACCCAGAGTGTTTACACTGCTTTGTTCTCCTTCTCACTCAGTGCATTTCTACTTTTTCCTCTCCTTTTCTTCTCCAGATGGGGTGTGGACTTGTTAATACATGTCTTGACTCTTGGGGACTTCCTTTTTTGGCTTTCTATACTTAATGCTTGTTTCCTCATTTCTAAGAGAAAAGGCAAAACATTTTTTCTTCTGCAGAAGTGTAGTAAAATGGACTGTGCCTTGCTTTTGTTTATTTAAAATGTTGACCCTAAACAACTAATCCTGTTGGAACCTTGGACGTAAACACAAAGCTATTTTTTAACATTTAATAAAAGCCTAATTGCAGTTTAATGCTAATTAAGTTGAATTAAATCAACAATTAACAGTTTGTTCCCCATAGAGCAAGTGTCCATGTCATAACATTAATATTTCAGAGGATTCTTTGCACAGAGCCTATCGGATGACTGTGATCTGTTAGTATTGTTTATGGTGGGAGGGTTTGGTAGATCCCTTGGGACTTTGCAGTTCTGTGGGGAGGAGTCATGAGGGTCACCAGTTATTGGAGGTCATTTAGGAGTTGGAGGGGGCTCAGACAGCTCCTGCCAGATGTCTGGACTCTCCCTTCCCCCTCTAGACTGGGATAACTTGAGTGGGCTCCTTGTGTTGTGATTGCAACAGAAGCCTTAATGCACCAAGGACAAGCAGAGGGCTCTGTAGTGCATGCCTATTCAAAGCTCTTGTTTCCCAACGAAATCCTTCTCCTTTTAATAGTATTATTTTGCAATCCTGGGTTAATGTTTGAACCTGCAGTGTGAGGTTGTGTTGTGATTCTGATCTTTGATTTGGATGAGCTATAAATATTCTAGCATCTCATTTTGATTGGCATTTTGTCAACTATATTTTGCTGTTTCTTTTTTTTTATCTACTCATGTCATTATTGGTTTGGGAGGTTTGTGTAGTGATCGGGAGAAAGTGAGCTGATTGGGGGTTGTTTGTGTTGCTGACTCAGACTGGAACAGTGCAAAGGCTTTGGACTGCTCGCAGGCCTCTTGTCTGTGCAGTAATCCTAGTCACACACTGCAACTCTGGCCCCACTGGGCTTCAATAGCAGCTGTAATCCAGCTACCAGGAAGAGAAACATGCACAGCCTCCCAAGCAGACAATAACTAACCAGGGCTGGAAAATTCAGGCCTTTTGCTCTAGTGTCAGCAGTCTGTCTTTATGTCTCTCTTGGCAGGGCATTGTGCAGCTGGTGGCCCCTCTGTGGTTTAGTCCCTGGCAGAACAAAGTTATATTTAGAGAGCATTTTTTGTTGTTATCATCAACAGCTTTGGATTAGCTCATGGGATATTTCAAATGAATGCTTATGGCTCCTCAGGAGCACCTAAGATTTAAATATAGGTCACACACGAAGTCTAAATATAAAGCTACTGTGACTTGTTTCATTCTGATTATACTCTCTCTAGTATGGCATGCTGCACTGTAAGTAGGTTAAACTAAGTTTGCAACTGTGTCACAGGGTGGGAGAGGTTAAAAAAAAAACAGGGGAAATGCAGGTCTGGAAGGAAACCAGCTATAGGGCTCTTTATATGGAATATGAAATCTTGAATATACTGCTTCGTCTACAGTAAACTCAGCCACGGGTGGGGTTTTGTGGTGCATTGTGAGTGGGACACCTTAACCTGGATATTAATTGTCACATATGGGCTAAGTCTTTATTAGTTCTTTATTAGTTAGTTGTTGAAAATACTTAAGCCAGACTCATTTATTTAGAAGGCTGTTTTTAGATAATATGACTAAAACTTAGTATTCTGTTCCAGATCATTGAGAAAAGACCGGGTCACAGCCGAAGCCGTGTCTTCCGTGAGGTTGAGATGCTCTATCAGTGCCAGGGCCACAGGTAATGTTCTTCTGTCCCTACACACTAAAGTTAAGCCACCTGATGAACATATAGACTGACTGATCTGTGCTTAATCTTGTTCTGTTGAGGACCTGTAGAGCTATTATTTCATGTAAAAAAATGTGAAAGTGAGTACTAAATGACTTTATCACTGGCTCATAGTACTTTTCTTTTCTAAAGCAACATCCTGGAGCTGGTGGAGTTTTTTGAAGAGGAAGACAAATTCTACCTGGTATTTGAAAAGCTTAGAGGAGGTAAGTGAGTTGAAGCTGCTGCAGGATGCATTAGACCTTTCTGTGTATTTTTAAACATTTCTGTAATGCATGCGGACAGTCTGTAGTATGCAGCCAGTCTTCTGTATCTGTGCACATACTGTGATTTTTTTTTCTTGTAAACAGAGCTGATATAAGTTTTTCCATCTTTCAGGGTCAATCTTGGCACACATTCACAAAAGACGCCACTTCAGTGAACAGGAAGCCAGTGTTGTTGTGCAGGACATTGCCAGTGCTCTAGATTTCCTGCATAACAAGGGTGAGACCACTTGTACAGAATGTGTAGCAGATTTACTACACGTGATTAACTGAGAAAGTAACAGCCTCAGGGGTATGCCTGCTATAAATGAGTTAATGTACAGAAGTTGGGAATTGAAACTGTACTCTACAACAGCTAATAGTGAGCATACTCATTGATGGTCAAGGTGTTTTAATTGCTCATTTCAATATTATATTTGTAGGAACTGTTGCAAAATGGCTTTCTCATTGTTTTAGTTTATAAAATGTAAAAAATGTATTTTCTTTGATTCTCAGGTAGTCGGCAGGTCATTAACAGTTGGATGACCAATTGCAATTTTTTATCTTTTTCTTTCTAGGAATGGCACATAGAGATCTGAAACCTGAAAACATTCTCTGTGAGAGTGCAGACAAAGTGAGTTTTCTGCATTCATGTTTGAGTGCAATCAGTTTAAAGGGAAACTAATATTGTAATTAGTATAAGTTTTTCTAAGATGATGATATAAACTTTGGTAATGATCACTAGTCCCACAATTAGATGTTCCACACAAATAATATGAATGAAATCAAAAAATGCAGATGAATTTTAATGATATTTATTTTGTATCTCTTTCAGATTTCTCCAGTCAAGATCTGTGACTTTGACTTGGGCAGTGGGATCAAACTGAACAGCGATAGCTCCCCCATCTCCACCCCTGAGCTTCTCACCCCTGTAAGTCCACCTGCTCTTTACATTGTCTTGCTCACTTAACAGTTTAAACCACTTTTATACGTGGGAATTGGACAGTGCTAGGGGAAAGGTGAATTGAAAAACATGTGAGCAGTATGCTGGTATAACAATTAAAAGAATGAAGAGATTGATTCATCATACAGTCTCAGTCACATTTTTGTGGATAAAGATGCTTTCAAAGTGAAATATAATATCTTTTATTAAGTTCAACTGGCTGGTTTCTTATTGTGCAATCCTCAGTGATGTTAGTTTTAGAGCAGATTGCTTATTGGTAGAGAGAAAATGTTGTGTTTTGAGATTAAGTTAGTTTAGTTATGGGCGGTTTCTCTGAAGTGACATGGCTTGTTTCCTGAAAGTCCCTAGCTGGCAGCGCTTGTTATCCCTTAGCATGCTAAACATTTGTATGGATATCCCTCTGTTTAACGTCCACTTATCAATTGCAAATATTAAGGCCCATGAGTTTTGGGGGGTTGTGATTGTTTAACCCTCCTGCTGTCGTCAAAACACTAATGTTCTGAGTACCAAAAAAAAGGACCCTTGCAACCTCAAAGAGTAATGGTAACGAAGAACTGGCAAGCTCTTTACTTGTGTCAACACATACTCTGTCTGCTGGTTGTCTGGGGGGGTTGGATAGATGGACCAGAGCAGGTGAAGGATAGTTTAGCCTGCAGGAATGTGTGGGTGGGTGGGGGGTTTTCTGCAGTGTAACTTTATATTTCTTTTGAAGAACTAATGGATAGAGAGCCCATCCCTGGACAATTTGAAGGGGAGATTGTTGTGGGGCCATTAGGCGCCTCGTATTTAGTCTACATGGACTTCGATGTTGTAGGCTTGTGTGTGTTTAGTGCAGTGGGTAGAAATGATTAGTTTGTCTGTTCTTGTTATTTTACACGGCCTTAGATTAAGTTTTGTTGTGCTGGGAATCTTTCTACATAACCGCAAGACTTGACCTGTTGTAAAGGTTTCAGTGGAAGAGAATCTGGTGCCTGTGAACAAGACATTATAATAAGTGTAATACAGCTGCAGGAAACAGATTGTGACTTTTTCAAAGCTATGCCCTGTGGTATGAACATGTTCAATAAAACCAGAATACAAAAACTCTCATTTCCCTTTTCTCTCTGTGGTATGAGAAAAACATCCACCTCTCTTTCTGCTTAGTCTCCACCTACTGGCCCCCACCATGCTTCTGTTGGTCTGCGCTTTCCTTTTGTTCTTCATACAAAGGCTGTTCATAAGGCTTGTTCTAGAAATTTTAGTCTTTGCCCGTATACCTAGCAACTGAGATGTGATTGGCTAGACTAGTGGGAGGGGGAGGGTGACTGGGAGTTACAAACACCCAGTCTGCTCATGCGCTGTGGCTTGTTTTCTTTGCCGTGATCACAGGAACAATGTTATCTGATTTTCATTTCACTATTGGCACTCTCATCCTGTCCCCACTGTACCCACATTTCTGCAGTTGCTGTTAGACATTGTAATGTGGTTTTGCATTTATTGCTTAATTTCCTAATCCTACTGAATGCTTGTATATATAATAGAAATGTTTGCTGTAGATGTTTATGTATGTGGATGTTGTAGGACAAACTAGAACTGGAACACAGGGAAGAGGATAGGGACCTTTCTAGGAAAAGGCTAAGTTTAGTTACAGAGATATCATCACATGTGGCTGCCTGTCTGCTCTCCATGATATGTTCAAATGTCAATGCTCATGTGCAGTAGTTAGAATCTGGGAGTACCACAAAGAGAACACACAAAATGAACACACTGAATTCTGTATTCACACTGAATGAACACAAAAAAAATCAAGAAAGGTCTATGTTACTTGTTTTTGTTTCAGATGCAGGTGCATCTGCATGGCAGAACAGGTCTGCTTATTGTAAGCCTCTTCATATAATCCTGTAATTTACGAACAGCAGAGGTGTGTGTTATCAGTGGTGTTAATATGGTCTGACTAAGTCACATGGTTACAGGAAAGTCCCATTGCGATACCAATAAAGCCTGCCGTAACAGCAGCTGATTATCAGCTATCTGTAGCTTACGGGAAAGTTTGAGGAGGATGTGACTGATGCAAGTTGAGCAGGTGTTTACAACAGCAGCTCAGGCAGAACAACTAGTCATTGTCATGCAGAAACCTCATATTTTGGCATTTTGACATTTTTTTGTTTTTTCACAAATCAAGACTGTTGGTCACCTGTCTTTATGTTATACCCACATGCAAGTTTTTTAACTTATATAAAGACCCAATACAAACTTTGATGAGGCAGTTCCTGATTACTTTGAAAACATTTTTGGTTTTTTTTTGTCTGCTTGTTTTTTGTTTTAAAATTCCTGAAAAGTAATGGTCAGATATGTACATGGTTCTTGCCTGAAGGCATGGAAATGTAAGTTTAGATTTAACATTACCAAGCCAAGTTGTTGTCAGTTCCCAGCAGTGTATTTGACAGTGTATTTGGGGGGCTTTAAAACAATATAAGCTTCAATAGCACATTGCCTTTCAGTGTTAAGGCACCTTTGTATGCAAAAGTATCCTCTTAGTCTTTTTATTTTTGTGGCAGCTACATTTAGCCTGAATCCTTGGGGCTTGACTGTAAAGGCACTTGCCCCAGACGTGATGATGTTGGTGGAAATGTGGGGGTTGGGTTTTTTCTCTTTGACAGAAGCGGCTTTGTCTGTGTTGAGATTCCTGTGCAGTGAATTTCATTACATAAGGCTGCAGCAGACTGGAGGGGGAGTCAGGAGACAGCTGGGATATGGTACTGGGACACAATAGATTCCTGCTCAATGTAAACATGCTCGCTCACAGATGGAAGGATATAGGCCAGAGGAGTTTGCCAGGATGCAGATCTTAGTGGGGACAAATGCATAAATAGATGATTACATGTTTGGCTGTGGGCTATCGTTTTGAAAATAACTGATTGCGCAAAGGACGGATTAACTGGTATTCTTAGAGCAGGTTGTTAGAATTAATACCGGTTGTTGACTATTTAAAACCTCAAGAAATCTCAAAGAATATAAAAATTTGAGACTTAACCTCTTTCTTCAAGTTGATTGAATGAGGCAGCAATGGAGTGCATTTTCCACAAAAATCTATGTGTCCCGCTGAACTAGCGACCTGCTCCTCTTTTCTGTTCTTAGAGTATTAAAAGGCATCTGGTGTTTGTGTTTCCAAGTTATGTAACTGGCAATGGCTCAGCCCAGTCTGGCTCTGCAGGACAACCAATCCTCTTTTCTCTGCTCAGTGTTTGGCCTAATTTCTTCTTGACTACATAACAAGGCAGCGTCAGAGCAGAGCCTATCATTGACCTCAGCCCATTCTGCCTGGCTTGTATACAGCTGGATGGTCAAAGCGGTGACTCACTTCTGCTGCCTACCCACATTAACCTGCTTCATTACAGTATAGCCCTCCCTTCCTCTACCCTTGATCTGTAATTGTACACAATGTTCCTACGTGGGTGTCCTTAAGACACTGAGAGAGGCTGTATTGCTATTCAGCTTTACAGTTTCAAATGAGTCTATTACTGCACATAAGCATGTGACTGTCATATAGGCAACCTTCCCCCATCCACATAGCCCAAGAGTGGGTCCCAATGTTTAACACTTCTGACCACGAGGTATCAGCTGAGTAAAGGAATGTGGGCCGCAAAAAGAGGCTTGTCTGTCCCTCTTTACTCCTTTCTGATTTAGTTTTTGTTTTCTCTGATCCTTTGGGCTGACTTTTTTTTCTTTTTTTGTTTCCTCCATGTTTAACAGTGTGGCTCAGCAGAGTACATGGCACCTGAGGTGGTTGAGGCTTTCAGTGAGGAGGCCACAATTTATGACAAACGCTGTGACCTGTGGAGCCTTGGAGTCATCCTCTACATCATGCTAAGTGGCTACCCACCCTTTGTAGGCCGCTGTGGTGGTGACTGTGGCTGGGAATTAGGGGAACCCTGCCACACCTGCCAGGTCAGAATTTGACACTATTCATTCAGCACTTCAGCTTTTTTATAACTTGAACAAAACATCAGTTAAATTTAATAATTGATTTTCTCTGTTCAGCTCAGGGTATCTAATGGTTAATATTTTTTATTTTCACTTTTAGAACACTTTGTTTGAGAGTATACAGGAAGGAAAGTACGAGTTTCCAGAGAAAGACTGGGCTCACATCTCCTCAAGTGCCAAAGACCTAATATCCAAACTTCTTGTTCGGGACGCCAAAAACCGCCTGAGTGCCAGCCAGGTGCTGCAGCACCCTTGGGTGCAGGGGGTAAGCTTTATCATCAAGCCTCTTCTGCAGGTCTTTGACAAAATTTGTTTATGTTAAGGTTAATGTTGAGGTCTCCAATTAATTAACTTTATTAAAATTTTATTCAGGGTGCATCTGATACTCTGCCGACATCCATCTTGCATCAAAGGTGAGAGTATGTTAGAGATACGACAACAGACTGTATTTCTTTGGTAACAGTAGTCTGATATATTTGCAACTCATGTTTTATTTATTAATGACTGTCTCTGATTTTGTCCATCAGAACCAGCAATGCCAGGGATCTGACTTTCTTTGCTGACAAAGCCATGGCTGTGAATCGCCAGCTGGCTGAACAGGATGGCATGGAAGACCAGCAGCAGCAGGAAGTCCCGTTTGTTGTTACCGCTACTGGCTCTTCAATGCGCCTCTCTCCTTCCAACTCCAAACTGGCCAGGCGCAGGCAGCGGAGCAGCCAGCCCAAGGGAGGGCCCGTCTCTGCTGCAGAGCTTCGTCAGCTCTTGGCCCCTCTTGTTATTGTGGGAGATTGTGCCTGAACTTGCCAACCCTGACCTCTGACCTTCCGTTAAGATTCAAGTCCAGATCGTAGACTGCCCTGAACCCCCTCCCTGACCAATTCTGGCCCCTCTCCCTGACTCTAGCTGGCCTTGGTATCTCTGCCATTCAGGCTTTCTTGCCTAGCTGTAAAGGGAGATGCTGCTTGCAGCCCTTTCTCTAAATGCCTTCTGCCCTTCTGCAGCACTTCTGAAGCACATCAGCCCAGGGCCTGCATAGCAGCAAACACACACAAAGGTGCAGGTCAGGGTTGGGAGGAGGGCCAATTAATTATTTTTTTTTCAGGGAAGGGGTTGTTAAAGTATTTTCTAAGTTATGTTCAGTTTTTCATAAAACTCAGTTCAGAAGAAAACAGAACACTTATCTTCGAAACTAAGCTCAGACACCAAAGGACAACCTGTTGTGCTGCTCCCACGTTACAACTGGATCCACTGTGAATTAAGTTATCTGGAATGTTCTTTTTGTTTGTATGTATATGCATGAATGGCCCATCTGCAGATATGTACAAGCTTATGCAATATGCCAAGATGAAGGCTGTTCCTGTTCCTGTTCTGAAGGGATTCAGTATAGGGGGTTGAAAGGGCTGTAAGCCAATGCTGTCCGTGCCTGGTGCAGTCCATTATGTGGCTGGGGACTTTTTTTTTTTTTTTTTTGTCCACATTTAAGAAATTACTCAACACTGAGCCTCTTGTGTAAATATCTGAGATAAAACATACACTCATCTAGCTTGATGGCCATGCACTTATTGCTCCTAGAGCAAAGAATGTTTGTCTGTACCCAGCCCGCCATTATTTACTGTTGCATCATTTCATACAGTTTATTATATGAACATATATGCTAAATTTCAGTGTTTGTGACCTTTAGGCAAGTCTGATAGTATTGAATTTAACTATTGCACTTGGTTAAGAAACAGGGCCACCCCAAAATAGGACTTCTGAGTTAACTCTGAAATATATCTGATATGTTCGTACAAGGTTAAACGGCTAGGCAGGTGTAACTGGGTCAGTTACTTTCATTGTAAAGAATTCATGAAATGTCCCCTTGCTACAACCGGAACTTGTATTTTTAATTTTTTGGTCTAAAAATCCAATTATACATTAGATCTAACCCTGGATATTTTGGCAGTTAAGGTTGGCACTCCTATTAGGGGTTTGAGAAGCACATTTCTGCCAATGTGACCCAAGCGTCATATGATTGACCACAGTTATTTTGACCATCTTTTTCTTTAAGGGTTCACCATTGTCTGTTTTTGATTAGACACCCCTTTCAAATAAGAGGCAGATAAGATTTTTCAAAAAAAAAGAAACATTAAAAAAAGGAAAAACATTCCACAAAAAGAAAACAACAAAAAAAGTCTTCCATGGATGTTTAGCTGTATTAAGTTTACTTTATTTTTCATGTTTGAAAACTCCGCGTCAATGTGCCACACTGATTTTTTTTTTCCTTTTTTCCCTTTTTTATGGCTGTTAATAAGCTTTTATTTTCTATATGGCAATTCTTATGCAGGTGCTGTTCAGTTCAGGTAAAACACAGGATGTTTTTCTTGAAGTTTTTTTTTTTTTTTTAATGTTTTGTGTTTTTAAAAGTTCAGAGTATGTGGTGTATGAGGTGAGAAGGAAAGAGTTCTGTTGATCTGGAGCGTTCATGCCCAGTGAAGGCGAGTTTTTAAGTTTAAGTTTTTTATGTGTAAAAGTTGGCAATCTTTTTTTTTTCCTTTTTTTTTGTTCAGATTAAGTTCATTAAGCTCATTTTGAAACTGACAGGTAATGGACTGGTGATGAGGTCTCACAACACTGTAGCCATTTCACCAAAGAGGGTTCAAGTCATGATACTGAACATGTAATCCATCACCTAGCAGTGAGAAGTGGGGACTTCTGATTGTCCATGTCCTGTTGCCAGCACTGCAGTGACGGTACTCTGGTAATGGCTCACTTGGTGTCATTATGCTGATGATAGGACACTGTAACAGTTCTAAAATACCTTTCTACAGATGCATAGTTATGGGATATTATGTCTTATAATAAGACTTACTTGAATTTGTGTATGCAGCTGTTTCTCTCTATTTCAGAAACTACTTTGCTATCAGTAATCTAAGCATTAAGCTGATGATCAAGGCAATCTTGGGGTTTTGAAATAACCATTATAGTTCAGTATTCTGCCTTTTTCTCCCTTTTGAGCATCAGACAAGTAAGTCCCTACTTTTTGATAGGGTTGGATACTCAGAAACGCACAGACTTTGGCCATACTCTGTAATATTATTAATGGTATAAGAGTTTTCTTGGTCATGACCATTTCTACTTTTGTCTAATGGCAGTAGCTTTTCTGACTGCCTTTTATTGGGGGAAAGGGGACAAAATTATATCCTTAAGCTTCTCAATTTTTATATTGTAAGTCATATTGAAGTAAGGAAGTGTTAAAATCCAGTCATTCAAATGGACAGTCCATGAACCCTCCCCACAACTTTGAATGTAGCCCACAGGCAAAATCATTTACAATCCAGCAACATTGATCAAATGTTTTCTAAATAGTTCATTTCATGGACACGGACATGGTGTGGGGTTGTTCTGTCTAAATTGATAAGTCCTCAATTTTTTTTATCCTTATTTCTTTTTGAGAAATGACACCTGATATTAACACTGTCTGAATGACCCCAAAGTCCATTGTGTTCATGGGAAGAAATCAGAAATAAAAACATCCTTCAAGTACAAAAAATATTTTGATTTAAAATAAAGCACTTTACTGTACCATGTGAATGATTGCAGTTCACTCAAGGCAACACTTACCAGTTGCTACAGAATTTTGTATTGTTTTTCTAAAAAAAAAAAAAAAAGCAATAAAATACTTTGAACCTACACATTTTCCTGTCTGGTGTGTTTTGCTTAAAACCAGGATCTAAACGTGAAAACAACTGTACTTTCTCTGACCTCTGCTCTTGCCCATATCTTTAGTTTCATATTAACTAGCAGTCTTATCTTCTGGCCAAGGCTGAGGCCATTTCATCTGATTCAGTGCTGTAAATCCTTTTATCAGTAACACTCCCTGCTATCTGAGCTGACTATGTCGCATATGTCCTTGGCTGTTGGTAAATATGAGCTCAGTTGTCTCCTCGCACACACCAAAATGTGACTGTGGTTTCACCTTACGTTAGTCTTGCTGAGAGTTGCTATGGTGGCTGCTCTTCAAAGCCAGACATGCCTGATCTGACGAGACTGATGCAACCTGTTGCAAGAGCTGCAGCTCCGTGTGCCAAACTATAATCTCCCTAGAAATACGAAGACTTCTGCTGAATTTGCGAAACGCCAGTGTATCATTTCAACCCTGCTATAAATCAGGATGTTATCATGTGGCTACAACCAGTTACATAGACTAAAATATGTCTGAAGAAGTAATACTGGTGTTATTTAAAGTACACAAACATAAGCTGGGTTTGGTCAAAGGTAGATGTTTAAGTGAAAGAGCAACAAGAGAAATGAAAATCACAATAAGAGCAATCCACTAGTAGAGCTATCAGCCCAAATAACTGAATGAATAACAGCACGAGCTTGATTACTTGTCAGTCAGGACTGTAATGACGTGTCAGTTTTATTGTTGCTTATGACATGTCATGTTTTAGGTAATTAATCAATTCACTGTTTAGTGTAGGAATAATGCAAAAAAGTAAGAAATGCTTTTCAGAAGGTTTTATCTTCAGGTGTTTTATGTTTGACCAAAGGTTGAAACACAAAGATTGTCCAGTTCTACTTGACATAAAAAACATTAGTATTACATCAGTACTTGATATCTGAGGGTCGATTGTTTCAGCGCTACAATTAATGTAGAAATTTATACCTGATCACATGAATGCTTTGCTGTCATAATGTCGCCATTCTTACCCTTAAATTTGAATTTGCTTAACTTTACACAGCAATAAAGGAAAAATTCAAAAGCAAAACATAACCAACTGCATAATTTTAGCAACGCCAACGTCACAGGACTTCAGGAAATTAAATGATGCAACAGTGGAGTGTTTCTGTATAATCTCCAGAGAACATGTGATTGATGAGAGACTTCAAAAGGTATTTGTCTCCATCCAGTGGAGAGTTCTCACCAATGCATGTCTGTGAATGGCCTTATTTCTTGGTACCATGTGGTTATGATCTGTGACAAAATGTAATACAGACAAGGGTTATTTACTGCATGAGGTTATCTAAAATAGTACACTTAGAAAAAAATATTAACAAGTGAGGCTTATAAAGAGTCCTTCCCTCTATTAAAACAAGTTGATAAAAACATACTGACACATAAAAACAAAACCACATAAGATAGATTTTAAAAAAAAAACAAATGCAGCAGAAAGATTGTAACTTAATAGGCGTACACTGAGTACTTGTGAATACTTACCTGAGTATTTGTATTGTATGCAACTAAAAGATTCTACTCTACTACATCTCTGAGGCAAATATTATACTTTATACATCAAACAATTTATCTGACAACCTAGTTTCTGGCCTTTTCTTCGTAATCTTCGAGTCCAGAAACAATCATGAATCTCCAAATCTGATGATTTAGGACATAAATTTTTCTAGTAGAGTAATTTAACATATACATTTATGCAGCAGTGATATTTATACCAAAACATTGTATAGTATAGTAAAACACTGACAGGAACCATTTTCCTGCAGAAAGAGTACTTATTACTTATTACATTTTTTTTTACAGTGTGTTATTGGTACTTTTAATAAGTAAATTGTCTGATAACCTAAAACATTACATGAAGGGAGCAACAAATTAACCTTCTGTATCTGTCTCTGTGAGGGACAGATCATGGGATTTGAAGTCATGAGATTCAAGAGTTTCAGAAGAGATCAAGTCCATTCTTGCTCGGCACTGTGTACATGAAGGAAGTCATTTAGAGCATAGGAACTTTTTCTGTCTAATTGTTCAATGTAACCAGAATTATTCTTTTATAATTTGGCTCATGGTATTGTTTTATGATCTCATCATCTCTAAACTCCACATGTTCTAACAGACTTAAGAGAAGTGCTAAACCAAGTTATTCAGATCATTATAAAATTATATCCTGATCCAAAAGAGTTAATGTGATACTGATGACAAGGTATGTTTATTGATAAGAAAACAGCAAAGTTAGCACATTTTTAAGGAAACAAACAGTTATGCTTGACACAATTAATTGTAGTAGAATCTAACATGGACAAGTTCAATTTGACCATTATTTGTAAAGGAACAGTCTGAGATAAGTAGAGAGCTTCATTGTCTCAGAGGATGATTTTTTCTCTCTAACTCTGCAGCATGTCTCTGTACACGCACCTGGACAAATAATTTAATAACTGTGATATCTTACCATTTGGTCCTAATCCTTATTCATATAGGATAAGAATAAAAAGTATTGATGAGGCATTGCAGTTATTCCTTCACTGTGGTTAATTTCAGTATAAAAAGATGTCTGTAAAAGGGTTCTTCTCACAGCAGATTTTGGACGCTCCAAGTAGGAAAAGCACAGGTTTTACCCATAAGATTAACGATGTGTGTCAGTGAGCCTGCATGCACAAAACCAGGATGCTGAAACTGAAATCAGTCAGTTTATTATTCCCACCTGTTCTTTTGGGCTGTGTTTCAATTTAATGATTTCAGTATATATATTTTTTTTAATTTG
>JAPZDY010000021.1:9515654-9536443 GCA_029783645.1 Ctenochaetus hawaiiensis
CGATCTTGATTCTCTCATTTTCCAAATGTTTTTCTTTTTATAACTACCTCACTATATGTATCCCTTTGGATAAGTAGAACCATTAAGTACTTAATTCTAGGGCCAAAATTGAGTGACTGAATGAATCAAACTTAAAGCAGAAGAAACATTGAATTTTGGTTTCATAGTGACAAAAAAAAAAACTGTTATATGCGTGTCAACATCATGGCAGATGCCCAATCTGCTTTATAATATCGGCATTGTTGCAGGCCAGATTGATATATCACTTAAAGCTCTCGAAAAGCTAATAAGTAGACTTCTTATTATTTATTGATGATTCATAAGGACTGCTTGTCTTGCAACCTTTCAGAACAAGGTTATGATCCCTTCAACCCAGAAGTTGTGAGACCCCAGGAGCAGCAGAATGGAAAGCCGGCTGCCTCAGGGGACCTCAGCGGTGCTCTGGAGCTGGTCAACAGGGCCATCGAGGAGGTCCGCAGCGAGGTGGAGAGGGAGAAAAGAAAACTGTCACGAATTGGGGATGAACCGTATGATCCCAGCAAGAGTGCAACTTTGTCTTTATCTGATGCTGTCAAAAGCAAGACACCATCTTCACACATGGCCTATGACCCTGGGAGTTATCAGATGACATCAGAAGGTTATAATCCCACCCCTGGCTGCAGCAAGTATACCTTAGATTCAGGCCCCCAAGGAAACAATGGTAACTCCATGGAATATGTTCCTACTTCAGTGAAAAAGCCTCCATCTCGGACACATGCGCACCAACTCCCTTCTCCTCCTCCTAGTCCAAAGTACTCAAACAGCACATCTTCCTCCAAGTGTAAATACACTGTGGACAATTCAAGACCATCTACAGATATGGAGTACGACCCGCTGTCCAACTACTCGGCAGGAATCGCAGTGAAAAGCAAGAGGGACCAGGCTGCAGAAACTGTGAAGACGGACGGAAGGAAGACACACAAATTACCAGGATCAAATATGTCAGCTGAGGATTGTTTTGCAGCTGTTAAGAAATCACAGCAGCAGAGTGTAGACTCAAAAAAGTACACTTTCTCTGACTCTGATGGGGAGAGCTCTGGCACAGAATATCGACCCACATCTCTTAGTAATGTCCAGCAGAAAAAAGGCAACAGTGGGTCACTTTGGGACTCTGTGGGGAAGGAAAGGAAAGAGAGAAATGACAGTATGCTAAACACACTGACACAGATCAACAAAGACTTGGCAGGGGACTCAGACATCCAAGAAGATATTAAACGAAAGGACAGCCTAGAGAAAAAGAAGGTGGATAATCGAACTAGTTACGAGAAAAGTGGCAAATCTGAGAAAGTGCACAAACTTGAAAAGGAAGTAAACAAACCAGCTGGTAGTAAGAGTAGTAGCAGCTGCAGTAGAGACAAAGGATCAGTAAAGAACTCGCACCAGGACTCTGCAAAGAAGGAGAACAAAAGTCATGGAAAAAGAGATGATAGGAAAAACACAGCAAAAAATAAGACATCTGATAAAATTCAGAGTCAAAGCAAAGATGGAAAGAGAAGTGATTGTAAGATCAAAGCTGTGGAAAAAGTAAAAACTGACTCAGGCAAGCGAGACAGAGATGCAGAAAATGGTGCGAGGGAAAGCAAGAAACTTAAAATATCAGACAAGGAGAAGGACCTTAACAAGAGTAAGGAACGCCAACACAAAAATGGTAAACTTGATAGCAGTAAAAGAGAAAAGGACATAAAGAAAAGTAGTAAAAGCAGTTCTGGTAGTGTGAGCAGTAGTAGTAACAGTAAAAGCAGTTCTGCAAACAGTAAAGAGAAGGTAAAGCAAAGCATCAACTCATCTAATGGGAAAAGACTTGGGGACAAACGACGGAGTCTGAGTCTCAGCCATGCCGATCTGTTTGGTGATGAGAGCCCAGAGGAGGCAGAACCAATAGAGGTGGACGATGATGATGAGGAGTCTGAAGAACTTCTAGTAAGAAAATCGGCTGATGCTTTGAAGAGGGGACGTCTGAACAAGAGGAA
Source organism: Ctenochaetus hawaiiensis (assembly GCA_029783645.1). Lineage (NCBI taxonomy): Eukaryota > Metazoa > Chordata > Actinopteri > Acanthuriformes > Acanthuridae > Ctenochaetus > Ctenochaetus hawaiiensis. Next base: position 9,517,664 of record JAPZDY010000021.1, read on the forward strand.
AGCGTCGGAGCTGACTCCGTCTTCCTCCGACGATGAGGATGGCTGCGGTGTGGAGGGCAAAGGGGCAGGTAAGGACGAGGTCGATGGTGTTGGAATCGACTTATCCAGTTTTCATGATGATCTGGACTTTGACTCTGATCCCATGGAGGAATGTTTGCGGATCTTCAATGAATCAAAGGATGTGAAGAGGGAGGACAAGGGAAGGCATGCTAAACAGGTACAGCTGTTTCTTCTTTGACATACTGTTTCATTCAGCACATTCTTTTTTTTTATTTATTAGAATCATATTTATCAATGATCTCTTTGTTGGACTGATTAAAAATGTCAAGTTATGCTCTCTTTTAGCCTGCTAGGGATTCAGAGGAGGAGAAAAGCACAGAGAGCACTTTAACCACTCTCTTCCCCGGTCAAAAGAAGAGGGTCTCCCATTTTGTTGCCAAAGGAAATGTAAGTTGTTATCCTGACTTCTTGTATTTCTCTACAAGGCAAATTTAAATCAGTCATTGAGGGTAAACACACAGCATTTCTGCCTGTGTTATGAAACTTTCTCACGAGATACTGCAGTTCAGATGTTTGCACAAGTCATTGTTCTTTAACAAAACAGTAATTTTTGAGAAGTAACAGCACAAATTCTGTTCCCATGACAACATAACTTTATCACAGTCGGGGAATGCACAAGATAAACGCAGTGTGAAGAGTATTCAAGGTGCATCAACTGAGTATTTTGACATAGAGATTCCTCAGGCTCTTTCGGTAAGCAACAGCTTTGCCATTACCTTTTAAAGTGAGACTTAAGCACTATATTAAAAGCTATAGAAAAGTGCACTTGCTGGTAATTCTGCGTGTTTCTTTGTTGAGAACTTTTTATCTGTCATTGCAAACATGTACGTCAGGGGCCTAAGGCAGGGAGAGCATAGCAACGGTGTTATGATTCATCACAGGTTAGGGTTGCTGGCATGTTATGAAGCTTAAAGTAAAACATTAGAACAAAGAAGGAAGTAAACACTAGAGGAACAGCAGAAAATACTGGCAAAGCGGGTGTGGGGTCGGGGATTTCCTCAAGTACATGTTGTAACATTTAAATACACTATCTGATTTGACAGTATGCAATCAGCTGACTTTGAACTAGTCAGCTGAGATTTTTTTCGCCAGGGTGATCAGCCTTTCATCACCTTATAAGGATGCCAATGATGACATGGCCTTCATGGACTACATTGTTTGTGGCAACTTCACTAAAGCCTAGTCTTTTTTGGCTATTTGAGTTATATTCTTTAGAGTTTAAGTTTAAGATATTTAATGGACTTATTGTATTATTTAGAATAATGGTCAGATTTGCTTCTGTCAATATATTATATAAAACCACTTAGACTAAAAAGAAAGATGTGCACAAAGACATAATCACAAGCAGTAAATAAGAAATAAATGTTACAATATATATGGTGTGCAACAATATTCTACAGGGAAGCAGCTTGTACTCTATGCACCATTAAACATGTAGAATTGGGTACTTTACTGGCAAAATTTTTGGTGCTTCCACCAGAACTGTCTTGTAGTCACTGGCTTCATTTCTAGTAAAGGTAGCCAATGAAATATTTGACTGATTTCTTGTCCTTCGGCATCATTCAATGACAAAAGCTGGTTTCTCTTTGATAAAATGTGCTTCTGTTTTTAATAGAATGAAGCACCTTCTAAGCCTGTGGTGCAGCCGTACAAGAGACTCACAGCCCAGGAGGTCTGTTACCAGCGTATGCAGATGGCACAGCAGCAAGCTGCTCAGCTTGCTGCCTCAGTGAAGGCTGCCTCACAGAGCTCCACCTCCAGCTTTTCTGGAGAGAAGAAGAGAATAGCTCACCGTCCCAAACCACAGATAACATCCTCCAAAACAAGTATGAGTGCCTCCGCTTCTCCCTCCTGTGGCAGGATTTAGTTTTGGTTTTTTATTTTTATTTTTTTTTACCAAATGTATCTTTTTTCTACCCTGATCAATTTTAATATTTTTTAACAATTACCTAGAGAAGATGTAATAGTGTCAAGCTTTCATTTCTGACAGGTAGACATGGAGCTAATATTTTTAGAAAGTCACGCAGGCTATGTGTCTGATCAGGTCCTGCAGATACCAAACCAGCTGCAAATCGAGTATTGTCCCCCAGCCAGACCCATCAGACTGTCAAGACCCAAACCACCGCAGGCATCTTGTCCAAGACCGCATCCACTGTCATGCAGAAGAGGGTGGCACACACACCCACCATGAAGGTATTCACAGCTCACAAGATCCGCAGCATTTCCACAGCATGTCTGCACGTCCTTGATTATTCCTGGCATAGGTGGTCCTCTCTAAAGAGAAATGGTTTCCTTATATGTGGGATATGATTCACTTCCATTGTTCTCTTTCTGTTTTGATTTTTTTCAGAGTACTTCAATGAGGCGCCCCGTCATCCCCACAGAGTTTGGAGCCAAAGTTCCAACCAATGTCCGCCAGCGCTACCTCAACACTTTCATAGACGAATGTGTCAAATTTTGTCCATCAGAGGAAGATGCCTTCCAAATGGTATAAATAACATCAAGTTTTCCCAAAATACTACAAGCTTTAATCACAACCTGTCTTGAGTGCAGAGAAGATTTAGTTTGCGTTTCAGTTGAACAAGTTGTTTTTTGGACAGCAACAAAGGTTTTATTGTTTCAGGCCCTTGACGAGGAGAAGCTGGTATATGATCGCAGCAGCAGCAAGAACATCTACCTCAACGTAGCTGTAAACACCCTGAAAAAGCTCCGCAGCAAGAGCAGCTCCTGTCCATCGCCTGTCGCTAGTACGTCGCCTCCTTCTGCAGAATAACATATAGTGTTTACTCTCAGTCAATATGTATGTAATACTTAGGTTTAAGTACATGGACAAAACTAAAAGATTGCATCAAATGTGTAAAACTTCTGTGTGTTTCTATGCGTGTTTTTGTGCAGAGCACCCTGCTTCAGTTGCTAAAAGGAGGACTCAGTCACATGAGGAAGTTCTGGGCGGTCGTCTTGCAGCTACAACCAGCTTCACTGTCAACAGGATGGGTAAACAGCAGGAGGAGAAACTCACTGGTAAGAAACAAGTTTGATTTTTCTTTTAGTCTTTACTCACCTAACTCTGACAGAGTTAAGTATAATGTTGTCTGTATTTTCAGCCTTTTTTCTCTGAAATTGTTTTGAATGTCTTCCCTGAATTTTCTCATTTTTCTCTCCTCCTGTTCTCCTTTGGTCACCTGATCACGTCCCTGGCCAAGAAAAGAAAAAGAAAGAAATGACAAACTGAAAGAGTCTTAGTATCAAGTAGAGCTCATGACCCTTTGTTTACTTTGCAATGTGTTGAGTCAGTTTACAGTTTTAGTGAAACCCTTCAGATACCCATGTGACAACCTCCAGGTGCTGCTTACAACAAACTTTGTGCTCCCTGACCTGATGTCAGAGGAAATATGTTTACAATATATACTTGTTGCTTTGCCTTGCTGTAGGAGCCACACTGTACAGGAAGCTGAAGGCATACCTGATGACGGAGGAGCAGCTACAGGAGCATGGATACCCAAGATCAAACCCTGACGCTGCTGGAAAAGCCATCATATTTAATCTCCCAGAGAAAAAGGCCATTACAGACCGTGAGTGACCCAAACAGCCGCTCACCCGTTTCTAACAGCTAATATTAAATTGTTTAAATATTGGTATGTGTGGTCCAGCATTTGTTTGACTCTCAGCTGGCTCTCTGTAATCTGTTTCCAGTATTCACTAAGATCTGCTGTCGATGTGGAGCTGAGTACAAGATCAATGCCAACGGCAACTGTGTACGGACAGAGGAATGTAGCTTTCACTGGGGGCGATTACGCAGACAGAAAGGTGAGTTTGTTTGTAATATTTTAATGTAAATCGTCAAGTCTAAGGGTCTCAACCCTTTCTTTTTTCAACTTTTATATCCTTCTATCTCTGTCTCTTGCTGACTTTTTCCTGTCTTCCCTCTCAGTTGCTGGAGGCTGGGAGACCAACTACAGCTGCTGTGCTGCAGCTGTGGGCACACCAGGTTGCCAAGTTGCCAAGGTATCATTTCCTTTCAAGCTCACAGCTTTTAGATTTTGTTCTTTGCACGTTAGGAAGTCAAATGTATATGAGCTGTCAAGACTTAAATGTAAACATATAGTCGGGAATTTTAAAAAGAAAGAAATACTTTAAAACATAAAATTGAACGATGTAGTGTAATGCATTAACAGTTAAAAGAGAGAGACCCTAAAAACATTAACTCTAGTTCTACATTAAATTACAGTACCATAGTGTCACAGTAAAGACCCATTTAACAAAACTAATAATGCTTTGTTGTTAAAAGTGAAATGTTTATTTATCTCTGTATCTATAACTTTTAGTCACCAGTGATGTTATTTACCTAATAGTCTATAATTTAATCAGCCTATTTGCTTCATGGTCATTGCCTTTTTACAATATCAGGATTCAGTGTTTTATAACTTTAAATGCTTGGCTGTGTCTTTTTATTAAAAAACAATTGTTTGATTGGAAACACTACAAACTGCCTATCAGGCACTTCTAGGAGAGCTGCACTAAAACTCCAATCCTTTTGAAAAATGCTTTAACAATTTCAGACTCAGAACATTTTTATATTCCCACAGCAACACGTTCAGGACGGGCGTAAAGAGTCGTTAGATGGCTACGTCACAACATTCAGCAAAGCTCTGCCACCTGATGGCAGTGGAGGGGTGTTTGCTCTTGACTGTGAAATGGTGAGTTAGACAGTTTTTTTTTTTTTAACCTTCTATAAAATATGAAACACCAACTTGTGTGTTTGAGATTTGATTCCTAAAAGCCACTTTAATCCTAATGGAACATGGAGAGTTTCTCAGTGCTCAGTCTTTTATTGCATCATGAATATTAAGAAAAAATTGTAATTTTTTTCACATTTACTATTTCCCATTCGGTTGGATGTTGAATTGTTGTGCCTTTTTGCTCCACTGTATGTCTTGATTTCAAATCTTATCCTGTTTGGTGTCTAAAGTCACATGAACTCTTTTTTTCTCTCTTATGGATCAGTGTTACACAAAGCAGGGCCTGGAGCTGACGAGGGTGACAGTCATCGACTCTGAGATGAAAGTCGTCTATGACACATTTGTGAAACCCTATAGCAAAGTGGTCGATTATAACACCCGGTGAGTTTGGCTCCTGCATCTTCACACTGTCATGAATTTACCGGTTCAGCTGTAACTGTCCCTTGAAATAGTCTTTTAAAAGTTCAAAGTATTGTAAATGCAATTTGCATGTCACAGATTTTCAGGGGTGACAGAGGAGGACTTGGAGAGCGCCACAATCACTCTGAGAGATGTTCAGGCTGTGCTGCTAAGTATGTTCAGCGCTGAATCCATCCTAATTGGACACAGTCTGGAGAGCGACCTGCTCGCTCTGAAGGTACTGAAACTCTTCATTAATCTTCAAAACTTTCTATTCCATGCTTTGGAAGAGCTTGTAAATGATTCAAGTAATGAGAGTGAACTCTGCAACACCCAGTTGTTCTTCTCTGCTCTCCTTTGCTGACAAAGATTTATCAACATAACAGTCAGTTTGCACCACAGCTTTGTCCTCATTTCACAATAAAAGACATAGCTCGAATTAGATAAAAGCATGATTCATAGCAAATGTATATTACGTAGTCTGCAGTAAAACATTGTGAAATGTGGCTTTGTTAAACAATGTTAGTTAGTGCTTGAGTCCAGAGCTAATTCTGGAAGATTCTTGCTTCACACAGAGAATCAATCTGTTTACTGGCCTCGGTCCAGGCTCTGACACTGAGTTGATGCTGTTGAGTTTTTGGGCTGAAACAAATGAAAACACTTCGATTTGATGACTTCTCTGTCTCCCGTGTTCTCAGCTGATTCACAGTTCAGTAGTTGACACGGCTGTTGTGTTCCCTCACCGCCTTGGCTTGCCCTACAAACGTGCCTTGAGGAACCTGATGGCTGACCATCTCAAACGCATCATCCAGGACAATGGTGAGAAAACCTCGCAGAGCAGGCAGCAGTTGTGTTATTGTTTCTTTAAGCTTTATGATAAGAGTTGTTATACACATGTTTTATGATACATTTTTGGGCTGACATATAAATTTGTCCAAAAAGTGATAGTCCACTAACATTTAATAATTGCTATTTATAACAATATATCATTCATACCTACAGGTTAATTTGAATCCTGGCATTAAACAGCATTTGAGTCCCTGTAATCTGTAAATATTTTTTAGACATGCGTTTTTGTTTTTTTTATCAAAAGTCCTCAGCATTTTATCCCTGTTATACATACATGTAAACAGACATATACATAATTCCCTGTCATATTAACATGGCCTTAATCACACAAACAGAACCTTATCTCTTTAAAACATCACATGATCTCCATTTATAACCTTCTGTCATGTAAAAAACAAACTACTCAATGACATATTGGTCAGTATCACTTTATTTTTTGAGCACAAATCAGCAAAGCACCGTCTGCTGAATCTGAACTGAATAATCAAACAAAATCACAGTCAACTCCCCTAAAAACCTCAGGACAAAAAGACAAAAACTGACGAATCTTCAGGAGAGGAATAAAGTTATGTGTCCTCATTCAGATGACTGGGGGTAAAACAGGAGCTGTAGGTGGGAACATCTCAACAATCATCACTTTGTAACAGTTAGTAAAAAACAATATTACATAAAATATAACACTGACTCTTAGTGTAGTAGTCTTACAGGTCAGTAATAGTTTGAAGTAAATCCTGTACAAGGATGTCCAATAAAATCAGTCCAAGAAATAGATTCGGTTTATTGAGTCTAATTGAATCAAACTGAACTGAGCTATGAATTCAAACTCATAAATACTTGTGGTGAATCACACTGTATCCATAGGAAGCCAAGACTATAAATCTGTCTGTCTTATGTCTGCGGGCGATATTAATGTGGTGCAATCCAATAAATGTCTGCTCTATTTGACTGTAATATGCTCATTTTACCAGCAGATGTCACTAATGGAAATTTGAAGCCTGTGCATTAGATCTACTTTCAGCACAGATTGTTGTGACTCTTCAGAGCTTCAGAAAGCTGTTTGTACCAATGACGTGTTCCAGAAATATATGCTACAAGAGTATAGAAGAGAAAGTTAGCAGTGTTGCTGTTCCTTTCTCATCTCCTTTGCTCCATATCCTTTAACTACAAAAGTTACTCATGCTGAAGAAATACATTGGTTCCTCACTTTGATTCAGACATTCATGGTTCCCAGATGATGCTCTCTTATGACTTTTATGATCCCCAAATTTTTTCCTATGAGGTTGATTTAAATGTTTTTTTAGGATTGATTGAAAATAATTTCAGTGAAATTTGATCAAACCTTTAGACCCCTGAATAGAAAAAAAATGTTTTTAATTGTTTTTTTTTTATCTAGCACAATCATCCAGTCACAAAAAGCAACTTGAGTGATTCTTTGGTTTATAATCAAATAGGTGCAAAACTAATTACATTTAACATCAACTTTAACTGTATTTTGTGTCATATTGTCTGTATTAAACAAATGAAAACTTATGCTACTGGCGCTTTTTACAAATTCAGTGCTTCATTTTTTGGGCAGAAATAATAATTTCTATCTTTTGTTCCTGTTATTTCCAGTGGAGGGCCATGACTCAAGTGAAGATGCATCTGCCTGCATGGAGCTGATGATTTGGAAAATCAGGGAGGATGCAAAGGTCAAAAGATGACCTCTGACCCCTCTCTTCCACTTTCCTCAGTTTAACTTCCTTCCTGCATGTTAGTTGCAGGGAGACAGGGAGCCCTGCAGCTGCTCTGAAGGCTCAGGGGGATGACTCAGCAGAGGTGGAAGTTTTCAGCTTAAAAACTTGAGGAGCCTAATGATGTTGCTACCTACTGGACTAAATGAGATAAAATAAACTGCCAGTCCCCTCAAAGCATAAGGAGGTGTTTTCCTTTGCTTATTGCTATTTCAGTTCTGAATAATGTTAGTTAAAATGTATTTCTGTTTCTCTGAGCAGCGCCTAAAGGCCTCAGACAACTTAAACCCAATCACCAGAATAAATGTTGGCATTGTACATTTCTGCAAACGACATTAAAGTTGAAGATTGATGTTTTCAACTTTTCTGTGGTGGAGAAGCTGTGGTAAAGGTCTGGTGAGGTTCAGGCACCAAAATTTCTTGGTCAGGGTTTGGAAAAGATCATGATTTGGTTTAAAATATCCAGTTTGGTCACCACAATCACAGCTGGAAAATGTCCTAATGTCTCATTTAGAAACCCAATTTTGTCAGTGAAGTGAGACAAAAACAGGCCAATTAAAAGAGTCTGTTGTTTGACAGTCAACACCTTCTTCATCTGCTCCAACCAATGAGAAAAGCAGCTCATTTGAGCCTTCATTTAATCTGGACTGCATCACTTTGATATGTTTTTTTGTAGAAACTGATATGATACATACAAACTTAATGTATATATGGTTTGCAGAAACACAAAGCCAACATTTTTTTTTCTGGCGTGTGGACTGACAATTTATTAATTAAACCTTTCTATAGAGATACTACTTATAATGCCAGGGCATTTTCCGCTCATGATGATTAATATAATATTCATGCCAGGCTGTATCCTCAGCCTAAATTGCACTATAGAAACGCTCTTGTTGTGTAGGGCTCAAGTCAAGGGGCCCAAAGATGAGTACCTCATCTCTGTCATAAAGCATTCACTTCTAATGAATAACATGTTACTTAGTTACACTTAAGTGCATTGATGTCCCAGTCTGTCAAACATTGCTATCTAAATGCACTTGTGCTCTTCACATTGCACCTGGATTCCCGCTACCTGTCGATGTTCATGGTGCGGTCGACTAATCCTATAATACTTGATCATATAAAAATACCCATAGCAGAATTTAAATTCTCTGCTGCTACCTATTTGGTATAGCTGATAGAATATCACTGTATTTTATAGCTCAGACAGAATACTGACTATATCCACCACTGTCTTTGTGTCATGTGCACTGCGTGAAAGAAAGCAACAGGAATCGTTGAGGCAGCAGCGATGACATGTTTTTCCTCCATGAAGACAAAGTTAGCCTCAGTATTGTTGAATTAGGCCTGAGTTATGACACACAGTTATCGTTTTAGGAGTACCAGCTAACCTGTGCTGTTTTATGTTGACAATGACTGAAAAAATACTTGAGTGCTGTAAATACGCTGTAAGCAATTTCCTTTTGTATTTGTTCATTTTTGGTTGTTTATCTTTTTTCTATTAAAAAGTATCACTTTAAAGGAGCCGAGACTCTGTCTTTCCATGCCAGCAGCCCCCTCCTGCCCCTCTTACAGTAAATTTAAATACAAAACATGTCAACTTAAAAAATGCGACACATCTGGTGATTTTGTGAATTGAACAAGAGACTGTGCTCCATATTGCCTTCATTCCGCTGAGGATTGTTTTCATTTTAATGAAAAGAAGTGATCATAACTTTAAAAAAAAAACAACACATTTTATCCGTTATGGTTTTCGATTAAAGCAGCATTGGTGGTTTTAGCTTCCATCATTTATATTCTTTCTTTAAACTACAAACAAGAGTGTGTCTCTGGAGGCATTTAAGTCCTAAACAATGCGTAATGGGGCGTGCACTAATATGCTAATCACGTTGCTAAAGAAACTTGATGAGTGAAGTGACCTCTTAGTCATAGTTCCATTGAACTTCATTGTTTCTAAATATTCGGAATAAAACTCAACATTTTTAAGTTGACTTGGATCAAGCGTGATTCTCAGTTTCGAAAGTACATCTTTCTGATGATGCTTAAATTTCAGGGCTTGTATTTCAACAGGGGTATTTGTTACCCTTCTCTACTGACACTTAATGCTCCTGTAAAAAATCGGTGTACCTCTTGCACCTCTGCTGCACAAATAGTTTTTGACAGTGTGACAGCTTTCTCTCGGTACAGTTGCTGGGCCTCTTGCAGTGTATGTGTCTCTTTTTAACGGCAGGTGCAGCGGCTGTAATTCTCTTTTCTTCAGCAGATGTGTAAATTGGAAAAAAATGGGAGAGAAATGCTAAACTGAGAGGCCCATCCTTTCTTTGGTGTATTTGCCTGTTAAGCTCCTCCAGTCACATGTCAGTATGCATTTCCCCAGGCCGGGCCACAGACCCCAGGTATTAAAAGAGCCAGTTAGCTGGGATCAATACCTACACAATGTTCAAGTGACAGGGAGGGGGGCTTCCTAGTGTTTATTGAGTGTTGCGGAGATTTTGAACATGTGGAGCAAAGCAGCTTAGAGGGGTCGTCTTCATTATCAAATTCGATCAGTGCCCCTCTTTTATGCTCCCCCATGATCACCTTTTACTCGTGGGGGTCACGAGGGGGAACTGAGGGCCGGCACTCTGAAACTGACCCCATGCTGAGAGATGGAGAGCTGCATTATCTCTGTGAGAGCCCAAGCAAATACACACTTTGCTGCTTAAGTCCCCAATAGAACAAAACAAGTAGGCATTTAATTGATTAGTCAGTTATTCAGAAAATTAGTGATTACTTTCTTTGACGATCAATTATTCATTTAAAATGACAAAAATTCTCTGGCGAGAGCTTCTGTTCTGGCTCAACATGGGAGTAATGCAAGAACACTGTAAGACATCAATGTGGGCCCAAAACTGAGTTAACAATATTTTCTGATGTTTTTAGTTCAAACGATTTATCAAATAATCAGTAGTACTCAGTAATCAGTAACTGTAAATTCAAGCTCTGATCCTAAATCTCTTGCTTGTTGTATTTTGAGCTAATAATATTTTTTATTCTCAATTGATCTGCAAATTATATTCTTGACTGATCATATGTCTTTTTTTGTCCATCTTTTAGCCCTTATCCCAAAGTTTTTTTGTTGACAAAACAAGACAAAGAAAAAGCAGCAAATCCTCTGGTTGAAAAAGCTAAAACCTACAAATATTTGGCTATTTAAAAAATGACTGAGACAACTGACCAATTACCAGATTAGTTTGTCCATTCATTTTTTTCCCAACTCACAAAACTGATTATTTGTCAAATCACTTCAGGTCTGAAAGGACTGAGGAGACAGTTTTTGATCTGATGCATCCTTAAATAACTCATAACTCATTAGCTGTGTCTTATTTTAAAATAACTGTTTCTAAAATAGAAGATTTTACTTAGATAAAAATGCTCTGCAGAGGATAGTTAAAATTGAATTTGAATGATCAAAATACTTACTTCAGTCAAAGAAAAAATTGCTTCCACAAGGTCAGTTGTAATGTATAGATAAGTCTTAAAATCTAAAAACTTTAAGAAAGATGTAAATTTTATGTTAAATAAATTGTATGTATGTAAGCTGTAAAGAATGCTGCTCTTGCTCTGCATCTTTTACCACTGAATGTCTGCATATGTAGCACATTAAATGCTTTTTTCCCTGGACTAGATGGCTCCTCTCTTTTTGTCCTGAACAACTTCACGCCTCTTCTCAGCTCAGACTTGCTTGGATGTGGACGAGAATCTTTGTTGACACAGTTTGTGTTGTCGCTGGGCCTTTAAAGATGCTGTTGAGGAGGTGATGGCTTAAAAAGGCCAGGGTCAGTTTTCTCTCTCTGTTGGTCTTGAGATCACCTCTTGCACCCCAGTCTAGCCCTCTGCGGGTGCCCTTGACCCTTGGGACACCCACAGCTGCATGTCCCTCTCGCTCTCTGTCTTTAATCTGGAGCACTTTCGGCCAATTAAGACACTGATCTTTACTCAGTCCCCTCATATTGATCTACTGCTGTAGCTGCATATTGCTGTGCTTCCAAAGGCTGCATAAGAGATCATGAGGAGCTAATTGGAAAGTAATTAGTCTCTTGTTTTTATGAAGAGGAACTATTTCCCACAGTTGCAGCTCTTCATTTAGGATCAATAAAATCAGACTAATGGATTGGATGTGTTCACTTCAAAGCCTCTGAAATGATCTTTTCATATGAATTCTGCTCACTGAACCAAAGCTATCTTTATGTGTGTGCGTGTGTTTTTTTTTTTTTTTTGTATGTACTTGGTGTGTTTGCACTGGGTCAGTGTCACTCTAAGCCTTTGGTGTGTCATAGCTGGTGTGAGGCCTCACAGCGTGATCCTGGCACTCAGAGGGGCTTAAGAGGACCAACTGACCCGCCGTCCGCTCTCCCTGTCTCCCTCAGGTCAAAGGCCAGCCGGCCCCATCGATTCCCCCGATGAACAAGCCTTTAGCTCCTCCGCCTGCTCTCCCCTCTTCGGTCCACATGCTCCCAAACTATCGTTGCGGCCCCAAAAGGCCTCTCAATTGTGTTTTGCATGCCGATCGATCCAGTTGGTGTCTTAGGGGGGCCTTCCTTTCAGATAACTGACAACTACAAAGGTCCCCTTCTGACAGGCCCTTGTCAATACAAATTTCCACTATTGATAAGTAATTAAAGAAAGCCTGAACATAAGGGGGTTTGCTTTCTGAAGCATCTGTTAAACAGGAGACATCAACAAAAACCTTTTAGCAACAAAAAAAAAGAAGACAATGACCAAAAAGAAGAAAATTTACTGCCCCGCCTCCACCCTCACTTTCTTCAACTGTCCCCCACATTTTACCAGAGCTAACAGTTTCATTAAAATTTCATTCATGAAAATAGCTTAAATGAAACAGGTGTATTGAGTCTAGAACTAAAATGATTGTTAGTAAATTATAATCTAATGGCAGGAATCGAAACTGCTAGTTGATGCGTTGCTTTTCTTTGTTTAATGTGATTTTAAAAAAAAGCAACCAAATTTATCCAGAATTTGGAGCCTTTTCAGTCCTCTGCAGTTGAATCTTCACTAAAAACCAGAAGCCGACAGCTTTGTTACATGTTGATCAGTCATATTATTTTCTGCAGGTACAAAAATGTTAACAGAGGAGCCACAGCTGAAATGCTGATTTGTTCAACAGTTTGTCTGCTTTGCTCAATTTTTGCTTGTATTTTTTCACTTGACAAATTAATCAGTTTAAATAATTTGAAGCGAAAATACCTCCTATAAAAAGTACTTGTTTCAGCTTTTAAAATTAGATTTTTTTGTTGTTCTTAGTCATTGACAGTCACACAAAAAACATGTTTTTTGGTCCCTTACTTTTTATTTACTTTGTCTCTTGCAAAATATTAATACATCTTAATAGAAGGGGTTTAGTCTTCAAGTCTGCCCCTGTGAGTGGTGTATTGTTAGCACCTTTCTCTAGATAGAAGTGGTCAAATAGTTTGATTGCTTCGCCTAATTTTTCACAACCTGGTAACCCAAAAGTTTCTCTTGTTGCCATGGGCATCCAAAAAACTGCAGTTCCCCAAATGACCACTTGAGGCTGTGAGAGTGAGCCAAGCCCTATAAAACCCCATATTGAGATGCCCACATTCATGGAGGAAATAAACATGTTTAAAACCTGCTGAAAAAAAATGGTTCTAGTCTCTATAATTGACTTTGTTAAATTAGATTTATGCTTAAAGTTAAGCACAATTATGGACATGGCCTCCTTGAGCTGTAGGCAAGGAGATACTCAGTCACAAGTAATAACTCATATCCTCACATTTCCACTCTCTCATCCAAATTTGGTCACTTTTATCTCCAAAAATAAGATGGCGATGGTCATGATGTCAAACCTGAGGCTTCATGATGGTAGTCCACAAACCAATGGGTGACGTCACTGTGGCTCTGTCCACTCTTTAATATAATGTCTATGCTTAGAAGCAAATTTTAAATGATTTGTCAAACATTATTGAAGGCAGTAGTTACAACTGATGAATGATTTATAAATAGTGCCTTGTTACAAAGTGGTACCAGTTTTTTTTGTCATTGCTTCCTCAGTAAAACTACTGGTGTCAAATGTTTTTTGCATATATTCAACCTGTTTGAAACAGATGTATTACAGGGCTTATAGTAGCTAAACTTTAATAAGTGCTTGTTACTTAAAATCAGGTAACAGACTAAACATTTTGACGGTGACTATTCACGTCGTCATTTTCTTACTGTCGGAGTAGCACTGAGGCCCCTGTAATTCCCTCTGCTATATGTGGCAGCAGTTATTAAACCTGTGCTGGTTTTCACCTGCTCACTGGTGAGACTGTTGTCAGTGACTTGACATCGCCTTTTGTCTTTTATTCACTGTAATCCATGCATGTGTAAGTGGATCCTCTAATAGCGGGATAACTCTTTTTAAGCGGTTTTAAACACTACAGGAGGGACTCAAATCCAGTAACTTCTCGTTTACCTCTGCGCCTAAGTCTTTAATGCAAAATACTCACATCCTGGTGATTAGACCTGCTGCACTAAGGCCTGCTAGTGCTTGGAATACACACAAACTGCTGATTAACTAAAGGACTGATGGAGTTTGATGTTAGCTTGGTTTGGAGCTCACTGGTTGTTGTGAGAATTTGAACATGATTTTGGATGACTGGAAATAGAGGAGCTAATTTAAGAGGCCATTACTCATTTGAACTGAACCCTGGACATCTTGATGGGTAACATGGGTAGAGGGGTGAGCCCGGCCGAGCCCTGCCTGGCCCACAGAAGGGGAAATGATCTGGTGGGGGGGTAGATGAGTGAGTCAGTGGTGGCGAATCTGAGATGGGGAGGGTCACACACAACCACACTCTTTGTGTGCCTCTAATCCCCCCAGCCAACACAGCTTTGGTCAGGTTTCATCATGAAAGTGCCATGAAATAACTACTTTTTTTCTCTCCTCGCAGTAAATCTCCCCTAATCCTGCGGGCTGCGGAGACAAAGGCCTCTGGGACCTAATCCTGGAGCTTTTAGTGGGGCTGAGGGGCTGGCCGACAGAGCCTCTTCTAAATGACTTATTTCTATCGGACACTAATATAGCTTGACAGCCAAGAACAGCGAAAGGAGGAGGAAAAAAGCCAGGGGGAAAAAAGAGCACAAACATTTTCACATATTTTGGAAGTCTGAGCAGTTGATTGTGTGCAAGTGTGAGAGGAAGAAGTGGACCATGGTTATTTATACACAGTGGCCAAGTTGTCTCCCATGTTTATCTGTGAAGCTTGATATTATTTAGAAAGATTTCTTTCTGTACATTTGATTTGGGTGGAGGAATGTACCTGTAGCAACTTTTTTTTGCATCTATATATGTTTATTAGATGAGAAAGTGAAGTGACACAGAGAATCACAATAATAAAGACTTTGCAACAAGCTGTACTCACTGCAAAGCATTCATGTAAGTAGCTTTATTGCTTTTTTGTACTTTAAGAATTAACAATACAATCACATTCAAATTAACCTTACAAAATCAAGTAAACATACTTTGAAACTAGTTATAATGAATCTTTTCCTTGACTGTTGGGGTCACTGCTGGTCTTCTCTGTATAGAGAACATCTGATGAATATCTGTCTGTGAGAGGAATCCATCACCTGTTTTCTGATGTATCCCCCTTAATATTCCCATAACATTACCTCAGAATTTATTTGTTGATTATATTTTGTTCATCTACATCTGCAAAGTTTGCATCTGAATTGCAGTGGAGTATAAATTATAAAGTACAGTATTAAGTAGCAGAAAATGGCACAGTAAATGGGTAAATGTTTAATAACTTGTTACTTTTTTACTACTGTGGGGTATCAATTTGTTCAGGTGAGTGATATGATTTTTTCACCTCAGTGTAGATAAGGCCAATCAGGCAACCCTCCACCTCAACATGAAGTAAAGTGAAGTACATGAAGTAAAACATTTTACCAAGTGGTGAAATTTTCACTGTCATACTCATCAAAATGACACCCATGTTCCCCTTCCCTGTCATTAAAAAAAATTGGTGCAACATTTGGTGCACCCCTGCTGCAAACATCCCTGGTAGGAAGAAGCATTCACTTACCCTTCTTCACTTTACTTAACTAAAATAGAGTACAACAGTTTTTCTAATCCGCTGTTTTCATGAACTATCCATCCCTGCTGGGCAGGAAGGCATTTACAAAAACAAATCATATTTTCTAAGCCTATATGTGTATAAAATCTACAAACTCTTGTTGTGTGATAAATGCAGTAAAAAGTACCATACTTCTATAAAAGAGTGGAGTAAGGTGAAAAATGTCACAAAATGGAAATACTCCTTACTCATATCTGAGTTAGACAAACACAGTATATGAAATTAATGTTTTTTTTCACCCATTATGATGTAATTATTAACAGATGAGTGTTTCACCAGGACATAATGAGCGACAATATAGCAAAACAATGTTATAGTAGTAAAAAAAAGACTATTTCTTTATAGAAGCAGTTATAGTTGTATGATGATAAACATTTTAAAAATCTGCCTAAATTACCTGTTATGACCACACATTTAATAAATATTTCAAAGTCTATGTAACCATTCATTTCAGAAAGAAAGAGCTAAATATAACTCAGTGTGATGCTGTGGAATATTAAGAGCCATCAAAACGTGTTTTGGTCGTGTACTTGAGTAACTGTACTCAGTTACTTTCCATCAATGGTGTATATCTTATTAAATTTCCAAGAGGACTTCATTTTTGGTGATTATTTGATGTTGTTCTTGCTTCACTTCTCTGTCCCTGGGAGGACTTTTAATGTAGCTCAGCTGGATCTGAGGAAATAGTTCTCATTGAGCAGCGTTCAGATTAACTTCACATGGTGACAGTTTATAGGCAAAATATGGTGCCTGTTAGCAAAACAAACCCTCAGAGAAAACCCCCCTCCGAGGGGAGGCTGTCAGAGCCAGCGGTATGGGAGAAAGAGGACCGAGAAGGAGAACACAATCAAAGGCTGTTATTTTAATCTGTCCTGCCTCGGAGATTAGCCGACCACATTGTTTTAATTGTTTTAACGGGAGGGAATGAAACGCTCGCTTATAGGGGGATCCTTGGCATAAATCTCTCAAGTTCAATAGTTTCAAAAACTTGAGCCCCTTGCAACCCCCCTCTCCTTCCCTCATCCCACCTAATCCCGGCTAATACCTTTTTTTCTATTGGCTAATGGCTGAGGGGAGACTGGGTAAATGCTTCTTAAATAGTCGTGGGTGAGAATGGTTTCGGAGAATTAGATGTGAGCCACGACAAAGAGCGCTGGTGTGTGAGAATATTAGATCCAAAACTAGGCCGGGGCACATTGGACTACAGCTCACCGAGGTCGAATTTTGTGCGTAAAAGCGCACCTGGATCCCACGCTCCTGTTTCGGATCCGGCTCTCAGGTAAACAGGCGATGCCATTTACAAACCTGCGAGGACAGAGAGGATTTCAACGTTAGGGTCATCACGGAACAACGTGTCAAAAGAGGGAAGAATTCTATTATGTTAATTGTTCGATAGATAATTATGGAATGTTTTTTTCTTTAGCAATAAATGTTGTTTTTGCGGATGTAGATGCCGACTAGGCCAAAAAAATTGATGCAGTATGAGTGTATTGCATTTGTTAACGGATTTCTAACATTTCATGCAAGCACTGAATTTAAATCAACTTAAAAAAAATACAATCTGAACAATGACTTATAAATGAAAAATAGAGAAAGGGAAGACAATACTTAAGGGAGCAAGACATGGTGTAAGTCCCTTTAAAAGACTTATCTCCAATATTATGTCGTAAATATGTTGGATCATAATCATATTTTTCAATTTACCAGTAAATAATATTTATTCATTTTGCAACAGACCCAAAATTTAGCAGTGAACGAGAGTGTTCAGGAAATTTTTAAGATTTTTTCTCAGGGTTATACCCAACAGTCGGTAAAATCAGTTCCTCTGTTTCCTTAGATTCAGTATGAACTCCGTGAATTTCTGCGGGACGTCCAGCGGTTGCGTGTATCCCCTCCACGGTGTCAACTCCATGCTGTTCGACCTTCACCACCAGATGGCGGAGCAGTACCACGTTTACTCTGCAGGCAGCCCCACAGTGCACACTCTCTCTGTCGCTGAGAGACTGGCAGGTGGGTCATCCTGGACCCTGCACAGAGCCAAAGAGCTCACCACAAACTTTAAATATACTTTATTCTGTATTTAATTGAGTTAACAGTAAAATACAGCATTTTAACCTGTAATAGAGTACTTTACACTGTATTATTGTTACTTCTACTAAAGTAAAGGATCAGAATACTTTAGAATACTCTTTGTATTGAGAAGTTTTAAATATAAAATGTGCTCTAAAAAGATTACATGTTAGTGAATATATGTGTTACAAAAGCTTACTTTTAAGCAGCAGAATTTTAGTGCTTCTTACATTGCATTCTATGTATTACTAGAAGAGGAATTGTGAATGCAGGACTTATTTGTGGAATATTGTTTTGCTTCCTTAAGTGAAGACAACTCTAAGAAACTATAAGAAAGGGTGTAGCTTTTATTAGTCTTAAATATGTCCAAGATGAGTCAATCTAGGTCAAACCTCTACTGAATCCCAAGAACACAAAGCAACCTTAGTGAATTACTTGCTCCTATAAGTCCTCTTACTTTTAATCAGAGAGAACTTGCTGCTGACTCAGGGTTCATTTTGGTGAAGACATTTTGGTTTTCTCTGTCCTGCCAGAACTTATCCTGGAAGTTCGATATGGCAACCAGCAAAAGCAGCGCCGCAGCCGCACTGCGTTCACAGTGTCACAGCTGCAGGCTCTGGAGAAAGCCTTCCAACAGACACAGTACCCAGATGTTGGCATGAGAGAGAGGCTGGCTGTCTGCATCAACCTGCCTGAGGCTCGCATACAGGTGAGACAGACAGGCTTAGCCTAGTCTGATGAGCATGAACTGATGAAGCCACTTTGATAAGAGGCGAAACGTCTTCACAGACA
>JAPZDY010000021.1:9536985-9556881 GCA_029783645.1 Ctenochaetus hawaiiensis
ATACAGGTGAGAGCACACTCTACCCAACACCTACCTGTAAACCTGCTGAAACCACCACTATTGTCTTTATCCCTTTTGTTTTATTTTTGATGTCTTTACTTCGAATCAGAACTGCCCCCATAAAATGTGTTTAGATTTAATTGGTTTCCAGTTCTTTTCAAAGTTGAAATGTTTGTAGAGCACTTGCATATGAATTCTGCCACTTTAATAAATATATTTTTGCTGTATATTCATCCAGGTGTGGTTCAAGAACAGGAGGGCAAAGTTTCGTAAAGGTCAGAGATGCTCCCCATTCTCCAAAGACCACAGTCTGGAGGAAGCGCCTCATCGCAGCAAGGCAGGACAGGAGGACATCAGGACAGAAGACCAACAGGATGTCACTGCATCACACATTGACAGCAACTCTGCTCTTCAATGCTGCCCTCCTCCTCCTCCTCCTCCTCCTCCTCCTCCTCATGTGGATAAAGCTAGGGATGTTTGCCCACCTCCCACTCCCTCAGACTCTGATGTTTCACGTTGCCCCCTCCAGCTTCACTCTCCCCCCCTTTTCCCCTTTATGACAGGGGAGCGCTACAGCCACCCACCTCACCGGCCAGTTGTAGGAGTGCTGTCCACTGATTTCGCCCTCCCCCCGGTGTTCTGGCCAATCATACAGCAGCACAGCGCAGGTGTGGGGGTTCATCCATCCTCAGTCACTAAAAACTGTAGCCTATCCCTTCAGACTGCTTGTTCCAGTAAAGCTGTACCTCACCCTCACCTGGGGCTGTAACTGTAGACCTTAACACCTACATGCTGAGATCTTCGCTGGACTCATGTACACCTGAACCTTGTGTGGAAAAAGTTAACATGGCAGAGAAGCACTTAAGACCTTGTCCCTCAACCTGGCTACAGACAGTACACAGAACATAAAATTTTTATTTAGTAAGATTTTTTAAATGGTTGTAAAGCTGCGCAGTTTAACACTTACAGAGATTTTTTAGTTTTTAATTAGACCTGTATTTTTTTATTTTAAACTGGGTCTTAAATGGATCTGCTTTAATTAACAAATACAGGTTGGTTTTCGTTTGCCAAGTGAGTTTGCTTTAGGGTTTCTTGTTGTCTTATCCACCTTTCTTTGATTCCAGACAACAAGCACAGTAAATGACAGATTTTAAGATTTTGTTGCCTTCTTAAGTATTATTTAGCTACACTGCCAAGAAGTTACGCAGTTAATATAATGGTATAAACATGGAGAGAAGTTATTTTAATTAGACACTAGAACATCAAAATGTGAAATAAAATTATCAGCACCTAATTACTGTTTTTCTCCTTGTTTTTTTTTTCTTTTTGCCTGTAGGATGGTTTTCACTCATCAAAAATGTATTTTGGGACACATTTATAAGACTTAAATAAGAAGAAATTTTATTTGAACTCATTTATAAATAAATGTCAAAGCAAGGATGCATCTATGTAGTATAAGACTGAGGAATGATAAGATTTTATTGTTTATCAACTTTGGAAATATATTAATGTTTTTAAAATAAACTTTAAAAATGTCTGCAGTAGAAAAAAAAGAACCAGACTTCTCACATAAAATATTTAAATCATCACAAAAGAACAGGCTTTAACTTGATTCAAAAGGACTGCATGAGGGCAAACAGGTCTATGAAGTAACAAGGAATTTATTCTTTTTAAAAGATCATTTTAGTTCATCACTTGTATTATTTATTTATTTTCTAGTCTGTAGCGTTCAGAAAATAGTGAACTAATGAGCCCAGGGCCCACAACAATATATTTCACATGGTGCACTCAGTGTCTATATAAGGAGACTGAGAAAACTAGCAAATACTCGTCATCTTGGACAAGCTAGAAACAAGTTTATTATTTTTAATTCTGCTTAAAAAACATGATTTAAGCACCTATCAAAATTGTTGCAGATTAATATTCTGTTAATCAGCTGATCAGTTAATTTTATTATTTGAGCTCTTGGTTTCATCAACACGTTTTACAGCTGTATCACATCTTCACTGTATGCATCTTATATTTTTTAAGCTGATAAAACATGAATAACATTCAACAGTGGTTGAATTGATCTAGTATTAATTCCACAGACTGGTAAGTAGAAATTGATTTGAAATTAAGCTGTCACTGCAGGAAAGGAAATATTGACCCAGAATATTGCATGTGTGGTCATTATGTCGACCCACATTTAGCATAAAAATATGTTTAAGAGGATCATTATTAAGAATAACATCCTTATTTGTGTCAGACTGGTAATTTCCAAATTAAAACTGCTTCACACATATTTACCACGTTAAATTTGTTTTCTTGTCTTTACAACATCTCAGTCAGTCATATGATAAGTGCGAATTTGTCAACCAAATCGACTACTTTGGAGCAGCTACTCAATGGGCTACGCAAGTCTGACGTTTTGCATTATTCCCCAAATATGTTACGTAAGTTTTTTTTTTTTTTTTTGCGTAGTGCATTACTGTGAGCCAGCGTGACGCGGTGCCTGGGTATCAGCAGCTGAGGGAGGCTTAAAGAGACAACAGCAAAATCATAGCAACTTGAGGGCAAGAGAAACGAAATGAGAAAGATATCCTGGAACGGAGAACCATGACGTCGACCACATTTCGATAGCCCAAATTGAAAGGTAGGATATGCTTTCTTCTGGCTACAGATGTGTATTCTTAACTGTTGTCATTTATAGACTCCGTTTTGCCCTGGCGGTAACATGAACGATACTGCTAATGTTTCGTGTGCTAGCTTGCTAAATGGCTAGCTAGAGAGCTAAGCGGTAAGGGATCCCAGGCTGCCGTTGGTGTGCAGTCTGTTGTGTAGGATTAAGGAGTTGCCCCCGGCAGTGGTCAGGATAATGGCTAGAGCTGGAATCGGAACTCAAAAACGATAGTCACAAGTAAAACAACGACACATTTTATCTTAACGTCACTCCAGTCGATGACACTAACTAGTTTCAACGTCGCTTGGGACGTTGTTATGTCTCAGTTATGAAGCATTAACTAAATAACCGGATAGTTGTATGGTAGGAAATGTCAATCAATTAATATTTAATGCTCTGTCCTGTTTCGACTTGGTCAGTTTGCATTAGTTCGCTAACAGAAAGCCGACTTGAGTTCTCATGGTGAAGTGTTGTTAACAGATTAGCTTATCTTAACGTTAGCTACATCGATGGCTGGTTTTTATCAGGCGTTGGGCCAAGAGGAACGGTGTTTTTGGTAGGTGCTAGCTAGGTTAGCTTAAGGTTGCTCTGAGATATTTTAATTTAACTGCAGTATGGAGATAGATATTTTATCTGTATTAATTTAAAGTGAATGCTGCATTTACATTGCATGCGAAAATAAACGGTTCAATATAAACACCGGCTGCATTTGAACGATGTCAAGCTAATTCCGAGCTTGCTAACTATCTGGCCTGGTCCGCCGAACCAGTTAACACAGTCCAACGTTAATGTTAACCCTAGGTTTTCTGAAGACACTTATCAACTGGGTTTTCTTCTACGATTATATTTCTATTTTTCCTCTCTACGTATTAGAAAACGACCAATAACGAAAGTAGCCCCTTTAAACCATCCGAAACTAACGTTAATGACAGCTGGTAAGCACTATTTGGTAGCCAGTTAGCTAACGATATTAGCTAGCATTAACATAATCTCTAAAAACAGATATTCTCTGCCACGGCATTGAAAACTTGTCAATCTTGAACGGCTACT
Source organism: Ctenochaetus hawaiiensis (assembly GCA_029783645.1). Lineage (NCBI taxonomy): Eukaryota > Metazoa > Chordata > Actinopteri > Acanthuriformes > Acanthuridae > Ctenochaetus > Ctenochaetus hawaiiensis. The sequence continues at coordinate 9,540,698 of JAPZDY010000021.1, forward strand.
GCTGTTGATTTTCAATTATGGGATATTTTTAAATTGACGAATTTACATTAATAACGTTTAAAATGGCCTTGCGTCGTGCTATTACGAGATAACGCTAACCGATTTGCCTACAGCGTAAATTGTTGCAAACTGACACTAAATCCGCATATAACCAAGGGTTTTGTACTGACGAGACATAATTCTTATTTTTTTGTCCTGATTTTAACACGTCACCTAAAGTTGGAATATATGATTACTGACTCGCTACTTTGAATCAACTCGGTAGCTTTCCCAAACAGCTGACAAAAAAAAAAAACAATACAAAACTTCCTGAATTAAGACAGTCTAGACGTCTGAGTTAAGATTGCAAAAAAGGTTGCCCTGAGACAGCAAGTCACCCAAAGCTTTGTTGCGTTTGGAAGTCTTCTCTACCCTTTCTAATGTTCAAACATGAACTTACTTTTATTACTTCGTGAATGTATGGATTTAGTTGGGTCACCTTGAACGTTGAAGTGTTTGGCAACATGCTTCTTTTAAAGGTAGTTGTGATCATTTATCAGTTTTAACTCTGACCTAATACGTTTATTGTACTTACAGTCTTATGATCAGGTAGGCTGGTCTCAGTTCCCACAGTAAGTATCAACATGTGTCAAGCTACAAGGAAGACATAACAGTGTAACGATTGATTGCATACCTGGTCTATAAATGTGTTCTTTACCTCAGGCATGCTGGCTCAAGTAGTGAATAGAAGAATAGTAGAATATATACATCCACAAGATTTTCAGTGTAGTCTTCTCGGTTGTACTGTGGTTTATTTAGTCAGTCCTAAATCTTAAAATGCTTAAAAAGTAAAAGTAGGTAGTGTAGTTTTAATATAGCCTTACCTCATTGAGAAAATGTAAGCTTTCAAATTGTTTGTGAGATAAACTTTGTGTAGAACATACAACAACCACAAAGGGTTCATATGTGTGAATGATTTCATTTAACACTTTGTGCAAAACATTGTTCAGTCATCACCATCATACTTATGTCTCTTTATACTGTATTAGTTTTTGTCTTTCAGATGTAGCTGACCTAGCTGTAGACTAGATTGTATCAAAATCCTTCCAATAATATACTTCCCAATGATGCAAATGTTATGATGAGATGAGGCATTACAGCAGTCATTGATCCGCGTAAGTGCCTTTCCATAGGAAAGAGTAGCCGCCCACTGCTAGTGCCTGCATTACCTGCACTTTTCAGCACCGACAACTTAGGTTGTGGACATAAGGGAGTTAGGAGAGCTCCTTCGGATGGAGAAATCTGCATGTGATTGTTAGCAAAAAGCTGCATAGAGATGGTCAAATTACACTGCCAATGAAAATTGAAAATTGAAATTGTGGCTGTGATCAATGTTGTTTGTGCCTGTAGCATATGGCTTAGTTTGATATCTTATGACTTAGTTTGATAATTGTTGTTGTTCAATTTACTTTTTTTATTTTCAACTGTGGCCTCTTATGCATTATCAGAAAAGTGCATATCCTTTTTTGGTCTAAAAACTTTTTCCCAGTAATGTTTAAAAATGCGTAAATTAGCCTTGTTTATAATATTACTGCTGTATGATCTACAAAATTTTTGTCCTCTTTACAGTACAATGTTTTGGACTTTTACAAAATAGGTTTAATTGTAAAAGAGATCTTGTCTCTCATGTCTGAGGTCCTCTGTGGAATATTTCCGCTCATATTGCTTTATTGAATTTGCTTGCGCCGGTCTGGAGCAAGATCTCATTTCAGCTGTAGTAGGGAGCCGCCACAGAAGGCATAATTTGATCTTCAAGGAAAAGGCTCAAGTTTTTTTTCCCCCAGAAAACTATGGCCATTAAGTTTTAAGGTTACAGATAATAATTGATTTGTTGAGTTTTACAATATTTTGGCTCATATTAATCACTTAACATGCAATTTTCGTACAGCATTTGACACTACATTTTATAGAAAGAATGGTTGGTATGGTTCTCAGTTTTTTTTATCTTTAAACCTCTCAATCAGTAAGATTAGGTAATGACTGAATTTATGTGTGACAAATTTTCCTTTCTGTTGTCATAGACTGTATAGAAAAAAGACTGATTTGGCTGTTTTTGCTTTCGCAGATCTCCAGCTGACATCAGTCCCATACATTATTTGTCTTCCTTGTCGGTGTTTTCTCGAACTCGGGGTTGCCTCGTCTGCTGTGGCCCTGCAACATGGAGAGTTTCCACTGTGCCACTGAAGGCTGACCAGAAGGAATGAGGCACTCCAGGAGATGTTCCCAAGTGGCCTTGTTGTTGCAGTAGCTGGGTTTTGGAGTGCTTTTTTATGACTAGTATTGTATGTGTGTCTGTGGGCACATCCTAGCACAACCTGCCTACTCTTTAGGCAGGGACATGCTACTCTGAAGCTGGAGCTGGAGAAACACACAAGAAGGGAGCCCCTCTGGTAAACAAGAAAAACGAAGAAAAAAGGGAAGAACTCAGCAAAAGGGCTGTCTGATAGACACACAGAGCACTTTCGTGGTTGTTTGAGCTCATTTAAGTGTCTCCTGAACCATTGCATATTTCAACAGCAACACCTTTCCTCTGTCCTGTGAGATTTGCCCCCCCCCTCCCTAAAGCTTCCTCTGTCTTTGTTACTGGGGTTTCTATGGTTTGCATGGCTGGAGAATAACCGTGGAGAGGCCAGGGTATCACAAGCTTATGGATTTTGACAAGAGAGGGGGAAAGGGAGAGACAGAGGAAGGAAAAAAGATGTCTAAGACAGCAGGCAGCAGGACTGGACATGGGGGCCGTAGTTCAGGGACCAATTCTGGAGTTCTTATGGTTGGCCCAAACTTCCGTGTGGGTAAAAAAATCGGCTGCGGGAACTTTGGAGAGCTGCGGTTGGGAAAAAACCTCTATACTAACGAATATGTGGCCATCAAATTGGTAAGTTTATTGCCAGGGTTGATGAAGTAACATAGATATATAAATTCAGAAATTCTACTGTTCTGTTACATGTTTATTGTTAATTTAGATATGAAAAAAACTATATTTTTGATGTGTTAAGTTAAAAAGTCCTACATGATTTGCTTGACTAGAACATGGAGCTCAAGAAGAGTAGGCTGACCCTGGAAAACCTCTTAAAACATATCTTGACGTGGGTTTTGTTTCTCTACAGGAAGACAGCCACTTATTTCCTTTTTACATCATTTTAAGAGATAGCAAACTGAAAGTAAAGCTTGTCTTTTTTGAAGCAGTAACATTTTTTAGTTCCTTTAAAGTGGTCCTAAAGAAGTGGTATGGCTTACCTTCTGTCCTCTGGTGTGAAAATCATGCATTGTAAATATTTTCAAATAAGACACTAAATGTAAAACAATATTATGTCAAAGCTTTAAATGTTTTACGGACCTATGCTACACTTACCTTGGACAGTGGAGTTAATGCCATTTTTTGTGGAAGCTTTCCATCTGATAAGCTCACATTTGGTCTTATGAGCAATTAATAATTTACTTTCTTTTTCATTGTGTCAGCATGAAAACCTTTTTTTCAGAGGCAGTAGATCAGTAGCATTTAAAAAGGCTGTGGAAAACCACATGAAATGTCAGTGCTTCTTGTTTTCATAGCTTCTAGGTCAGTCAGTGGCTGCTCAATCATTTCCTCTGCACATCATTTCTTTGTTATGCATGTGTTGTATGTAGTACTTTGATCACAGGCAGTAGTATTTTTTTCTCTGACAAAGCCTTAATGTTAGTAAGACCTAGCTCATACTCTAGTTAAGCAGTCCCACTGAAGCTGATGCCAGTAGAGTTGGGCAATATTAAGGTATATATTGGGCAGTGGCAGAAATGTTTTCACTGGTAGGGATTTAGCAATACTATTTTGACCATGGGAGTTATTCCCTAAACTAAAATGATGCTGTCATGTTCACAAGTGTTAAAGTTTCTGCAGTGTAAGTGTGAAGAAAACATGATAAAACACTCTGGTGTGTTATATAGAAAGAATGTGTATAGTTGATGTGTGTCGAGGGATAGACTTTTACACTTGCTCTAACCTTCCTGTCTGCCGTTTTTTCCTTTTACAAATGTCACAAAACCGAACTTTGATATGGCTGTGCAGTGCACCGGGTTGATGTTGACAGATGATACTATATGTAATTTTAACAAAAAGAAAAAAAAAGGGTTGATTTATTTATTTTTTTTCCTAAAAAGGAAACCAATTAGTTTTCATTATAAGAGACCTGAATTTTTTTCTCTTGTATATTTACTATTTCCAGCTGTCATCACCCAAATTACCATGATATAAAAATACATGTATAGTGATAGACAATTTTGGCAGGCTTGGCTAGATGCATGCTAGGTATGATCTCGACCACATCTGCACTGGTCTCTAGATGATTATCCTTACATTTGCATCTCCCAATGAGGTCATTATCTCTGAACAGGCATCCAGTGAAGGCTTTGCTAACCACATATAAGGCAGAGGTTAGCAAACAGCTATAATTGCAGTTCTCCTCTCCTCTGAAATCTTTAGTTGCGCTTGCTGCCTCTCCCCCCTTGTCTGTGAACCCTCCCATCTGTTTGGGTATTTTTATCCCCATGGTGTCCAGCTATATCTGGATCTGGCATTAGGGCCATGACACTGCTCATGGATCTTGTGGCCCACTGGACCCAGCATTTATCTAGATGTTTAACAGCGAAAGGAGAAAGTGTGCTAATGTCGTCAACAAAGTTTAACAAGGCCTGACTAATAGTTATTTTGAGGATTCATTTTAAATGGTGATTCATCTTTAGTTGTTGTAATTATATTTCAGCAACTATAGTGATTATTGATTGCTTCCTTTTATATTAAAAAATACCTCTTTCAGGCTGATGTTTTCAACATAAAGTATATAAATTGGACTCTTATTCCTAAGTAGTTTTTGGCGAAAAAGGTCTTGGCCTTTGTTGATTCTCAGGCTATTCCAGACTGTAGCACAGTTGTCTGTCCACATGTTTCTGTCCGTCCCTGATCTCACAGCTCCCTGGGGTAACCCAGTGAATATCACTGCCTGTTCAGTCAGGCCTCTGTTTTGTCAAAGAGTGTTACTGAGCTCCTACTTACGGACCTACACAAATAACAACCCTGTTATCTTCAAGCACCTGCTAACACATGCTTGACATGAGTAGGGTCTCCTTCATTGTCTGTCAGTCACTTCACCGATGACTGTTCACTGATAAATACAATCTTTAAAAAGTGTTTGCATGGTGCAGGACTAGGAAAATGCTCTTTGGTCATGCTGTATTCATTAAGTTTGTTCCCACAGTGTGATAGAATTGTTGCATCTATCTGTCTGTCTGTCTATTTTTCTAGCTGTCTCTATATTTATCCATCCATCCATCTAATAGAATGGCTTAAAAGTTTGGAACTGAATATTTTGCTTGATAAATGAAAAAATAATGAATGGCTTATAATAGTTACCATTAATTCTGCTAAACAACTAAAACAACTAATCAATTGAATAACAAGTAATTTCACACTAGCCGTTTTAGACTTTAGTATAGAGGACACTCCCTCCCATTTTTTTTTTTTTTTTTAGATAAAACAGGCCCAATATGATTTGATTTCTTAACTGATCAATCATTGGACTCGTGAAACTTCTGGAGAAGTTTTTCAGTTAATACTTAACAACTTTTTGAATGAAGTACTATGAATCTACCAGAGAATCATTGAGGCAGATTTATTGAATTAGCAAATAGCAAATGTGATTTTTTAATCTGGCTGGATAAAACTAGTTTAATCTCTCTCTATTGTGTAAAAAATACATTTTAGATGCCAACCTCTAAAGGACAACACATTTGGTGTTTACTCAATGTTGAGCTAGTGCCTTTATGTGTTGAGTGTCTTGTGTACCAACTTTCAGAGTTAAGCATGTGGGTGTGGCTTGCCACCTGGGACAAAGGTGAATGCCAGTGTCACCCTGCTCTACCATGTGATAGCAGGGATAGAGATGTATGGCAGGGCAGTGCACTAGATCCTCTCTCAATGGATCTGGAACTGCTGTGAATGTTGCTGCGAAAAGCAAGAGAGAAGGGGAAAACTGCTGAGTGCTGAAAGGTCGTCTTTGTTAGCAGGCCTTGTCGACACACAGTGGTTCAGTCTTTCGTTCAGCTGGATGCCTTCTCACACTGACAAACGCTTGTGTGATGGAGGCAGGACTATACTGTAAAGCCACTGCTGTAAGCACACTGCAGGCCTTGCTCCCAAGGGGAGATCCCAGTGTCTTAAAGAAACAGCAGCATTTTCTGCTGTCTTTCAAGAGTTACCTAGAAATGACGTCTCATGTCAATTTAAAGGGTAATGGGACTTCACCATCTCCACAAGTATGCTCCCCATGACATACCTGTCTACCAAGAAAACGGCCATTAAATCATTTTTTACCCCAGAATGTTTTGTGCATCTCTGTCATACATTTTTTTCTGCTCCCTTGATAAGTGCTTTCTCTTGCTTAATTTTTGCTATTATTTTCAGGGCACTGTTCTATTGAGGTCACCAGCCCACCTGTTAACTCTATGTTTTTGTTAGCCTTTGGTGTAAGACACACGCACACAATCATACAATCCATTCTTTGCTTTCATAAATCCAACTGAATGGTCTTGTACTGTAATTTCCACTAGTCTACAACAGTTAGAGGTACACACTTTCATAAACGTGTTTCATTGTAGGCCCATCTCTTGCGGTTGGTCACTCATTGACAGATAGCAGGAGCCTGTGAGACATGCCACCTGCAAAGCTTGCACTGTCAGTAATAAGTAATAAATCAAATGGAGGCCACTTTATGGTGACCGTGCTTTTGACAGTGACAAGTTAGTGTAATATCTTCTCACCATGGTAGGAGAGTAATAAATGAATGTTATAGTGGTGAGACTTATTGTACAGCACAGTGCCATTGCTCAGGGTGAAGGAGACTGATATTGGAGTGATCATCTTGGGAGAACACAGTGAACACAGAGACCTACTGTGTATTGTTTGCTGGCCACGTACATACAGAGCAGTGTTTCATTCTGTCTGTGGTGACAGTGCTTGTTCAAAGCTTGGGCAGATTTCAGACTTAAAAATGAAATTGCCTTTTGCCACAAAAAAATACCATGGCCGTCCAGGCTCAGTATTTTTAGCATGTGACCTCTATTGCTCCGGCTGAAATGGAAAGTGTTGGTGGCGGACTTTATCGGCTGAAGCTAAAAGGTTAATCCTGAAAGCTGGCCAAACCACAAAAATAAACACTTAGCTGTTGTCTGACTGGTAACTCTGCCTTATTGGTGTCTGTACCATTTACACTTGTTTACTTAAATAAAGAAATAACATTCTGTCATTTTGGTTTTCAAAAAGATGGTAAAGGACAGCTTTTCAAGACTAGAATTGCCACATCGCAGTTGTCTTCCTCTCCCAACCATTCAAGTTTCAGTTGACTTCCATGGCAGACTTTTTGGATATAAAATGACAACACTTCATCACTTTATGCTGCTAGACATTTGTGTGAGACTTTGTCATAATTAGTATATTACTTCTTGACTTATGGTCCAAAACATGTGTTGTGACATCGCTGTGACATCGCAGTGACATTGACCTTTAACCACCAATAAAAACACATAACAACGTGTTGTTGTCTAGAGAAATTATCTCGCTGAGCTACATGATTTTAATTTAAGACAACCTATGAACTTTAAGTTTGAATTTAAGTGTGAAAAATGACTGATGGATAAGAAAAGATAACCATAATATCAGTTAAATCTTCAAAGCTGCACTTATTGATATATTAAAATAAAATTTTTGGTCAAGTGACAATGTATGAAACAAGAGAACTGGTATTGACAAAACCAAGGTCAATTATCACAACTCTGCGGTTCTCATTAGTTCTATAGATCCTTTTGCAGTCTTTTAGCTCATTGTTTTGATTTCCCAGACTACAGATATACTGTTTGACTTTGTCTCATTGCTGCACTCAGTGTAGTTTTCAGCATATTTTCCAAGAAAAAGCCTATCTATCACCAAAAATCACCCTGACAAGTTTGGCAAGGATGTATTTCTAATGATTCTGCAGAGACCAGGACAGAGCTAAAACTTTAGTGAAAATTAAGCCTGCAGTATGTCTGTCAGGTTACCACATTCACAAATCCGAATTCTAGTACATGTCTTTTGGATGTGTTAGCAAGGATGGATCAGAAAAACAAATGCATTCAAGTATTGCATTAAATATGATACAATATAATATGAAGAGTACCAATATATCATAAAAATTTAAATGTCTCTCACAGACTTTTGGCTGTCTTTGGCTGAGTCACTGATGCAGAGGCATAAGAGTAAGGTGGGTTTTTTTCTAAAACCTCTCACAGCGCTGGTCAGTCGTAATGTGAGGTATCTTACCAAACTGCCTTTCTGCCTCTCACTAAAGCACTGGAAGCAGCTCTTGTTGTGGTCTAGCCCAACAGCTTACACAAGCTCTTCTTGAGGCAGTTGTTGAAGAGTGAAGGCACAAAAGCTCTATCAGCACGTTTGGCTGAAATTTAAGTGACAATTTGACGATTTAAATTCCTCCCTGTGCTCTTAGGGCTCTCCAGAGAACATGCTGGATAGGCCAAATTAATAAATCCTGGGATGTCGACAGCATGTAAAAGCATGCCTTCAGTCAACTAGCTAATCCTCCTAATGAATCAGTAGCCAGCAGCAACGCAGTATTCTCACACAGGCTCATGTTGTTGCTTTGAGCATTGTAAAGTAGCAGTGAGAAAATCTAACAGGAGGGTCTAGAAATTGGTTACTTCAGTGCAGCACTAAAAACACTGTCAGTGTTTTATGAATTTGCACTGCACTGTTGCCTCATAGTTTCTTTATAGCATCATAATTGAAGTGGAAAACTAGAGCCAAAAAAACCCAAACCAGAATAAGATTATGGTAATTTAAAAACTTATGAATCCAAATTAACATCAGTTCTGTTTTGAAAGTTTGCTTTTGAAGACAAAATGACTAGGTATGAGGTCGAAAATAAAACAACTTCATACCATATAAGAAATTAAAATATTTTGCTGCATGGTTTAAAATTGACAGGATACTGTCTAGTAGACCTTAAAGAATATGAGACAGATAATTTGACATGTCATAAAAGGAAAACCACAAATGCTTTTTGCCTTTAGTCTGATCTTCACCAAGAGAAACTGATACTCAGTTGGTCTATTGACTGACATAGTAGTCAGGATCATTCTACTGTTTGCCCCCTAATTAGGTGACTCTCAATATTTTAGGGGCCTAGCTAGCTAGTTGGGCATTGCTCTTGAAATTTCTTTCTTAACATCTTTTTGCTGAAAATTCACACCCAAACTCCAGTTATTGTTTAATTTCAAACACAAGAAATAATGGTTGTTGTAGCCACTGACTAGACCAGAGATCTGGGACAACAAAACTAACGCTCTGCTCTACTATTTAGTGGCTGTATTGTGCTATTACTTCTAGCTATTTCAGGATCTAGTCTAAAAATGCAGTCTAAGTTAAACTAATGACATGACTAAGTACACAATGCAATGGTTTGTACTTGTGCCATGCCTTGCTCCACTATTAAATGACAAAGGAGACTTGCCTTCTGGGTTCATGTGAGTGGAACTTCCCATGACTGTGTTGATCAGTGGCAACATTGTGTGCTGTGTTTGCCTTCCTCTGACTGTAGCAGCCAAGTTCAGTATGCTTTAGAGAGCCAGTCCCATTTTAACCGATTTTTTTAATTAATTATTTTCATTGATTTATTTTTGTTGTTTTGGAAAAATCTGACAACATCTGATGCCATAGCTGGATTATTCAGCTGTATCACAGTGATCCTGCAGTCCATCTTAAGCAGAAAATATCAACACATCTTAAGTTACTGATCTACTCTAGATTATGGCAATAATTCTGAATTACAGATAACGTGAACCGAGGTCAAAGGTCACAGTTATTCCACTCATATTCCAAAAAAAAACTCCACAATGTACAATTGACGTCTAATTCTGGCTGATTTCAAGCAGTGCTGGATTATCACACTGGGTTTTGGGCGGCAGCTGATGGCTCCATCTGGGTGTGTTAAATCTGAGCTGAAACAGGAGAAGTGCTGGACACCAGCCAGCTGTTGCACTCTGACACCACTCACTCCTAACACCACCTCCCAGCCATAGACACCTCTGATCATAAAGACTGCTGAAACAGGGAAACACTTGCACCACACACACACACACTTCTATCTTTTCCTTTTGTTTTAATTTTACTGTTTGCAGTTAGCGTCATTAATATCCCTGTAAGGGGTGCTGAGTAGAGATGCGTATGTTTACGTCTGAGTTATTCTGTCTTGGAGGAGACAAATCATACTGCCAGTGGCATATTGTGAAATGGTTGACAGGATGTCAGGCAAAGGTCAGGGCCTATTCTGGGCTTTATGCATAATGTTCGGTCTGTTTCTGTGGACATGAAACTTGAAGGCATGTATATGTACCCGTTGAATGTCACATTGACTTTACAAGTGATAAACAACACAGATGTTTATTTGTATTACATCATCCCAGCTGGCTGTTTTAACTGAACAATGCCATTTTATAATGTACATTGAGACGAAAGGTAGTATCATATCACAAAATTATCATTAATTTTTAGAAAGTAACATTTTTTTAGACTTTTGATTGTAAGGCTGCAACTGACAATTATTTGTTTTTAATGAATCTACTCTTTTTATTTCCATGCTTGATCATTGATCAATATGTAAATGAGACAAACTAACAAATCAGCTTAACAAGTTCCTTTAAGTATTAAAACTACTATAAAATATCAATAAAAAAGCAAAGATTCTTATTTGTAAGGCTGGAACTTTTGAATTTTTATGAATTTTGCTTAAAATGATTGATTGCTATTATACCATTGGTGCTGGATTGACTATCTGATGATCAAAACATTCTTATATTTGGTTGAATGTTGTCAAAAATGGTAACCATCCTAAATACAAGATGGGAAACTGCATTATAACAAAATAATTTAATTGAGAGTATACCAGACAAGAAAGATGTGTTTGATGCATCTCAATTTCCATACATGGTTTGAAAAAATGAATAGAAAGCAATTGAAAAGTTAACAGCACATTTCATGAATCAAATATTTGAAAGCATCTTACAAACACCTATCAGTATGAGATCAACAAAACAAGAAAACTGTTGTTCGTAAACAGAAAGTTTCCAGCAGTGAGGAACAGCCTCTTAGCTAACTCCAGTAAAAGCCATAGTTGTAAAAGGCCTTGAGCAAGTGCAAAGTTTTTTAACTGAAAAGACTAAGTATTCACATTTTTTCTTCCCCTTAGACTTGATCTAAATTGCTAAATGTAACGGTGTGTGCCAATCAGCAAGTCTTACTTGTTATTGCAGATCACTGCTCTGCTCTATTAGCGTTAATCTCTAGATGTTGGAAAAGATGGTATTCACAATTTACCTCACCTCTGTCTGGCTAATGTAATTATTTAGAAAATAAATCAAAACATGCTTGAAACCACTGCCTTCTGTGAAGATAAAAATATGGAGAACTTCAAGATATTGCTAGCATGTGCATGGTGTAGATTGTTCAAGTGCTTCACTGCCCTGGCAGTTTTGTTCTGTCAACATCTTGTTAGTAACTGCAGTCTAGAAAATAGTATTGTTAACAGTTTTAAATAGATGCTTAATCTTCCATCATATGCATTATGCATCATATTGCATCTTAGAAAAAAACCCAACGCCCCTCCACCCCACCACTACTGTGTAACTTTTCTGAATGCATCTGTCATTAATAGTTTTCTTTTTTTCTCTTCATTTGGTGGCCATCACTTCATCTTGTCACTGTTGTCAAATTTGATCTTTCTCAGCTGTGTTGGAGCAGAGATCAGATTTAGCCTGGATGACATCATATGCAGAGTTGGTTAATCCCAGGAAAAGGACTTTGTGTGGTGCTTATGGCTTGCTCTATCCACACAAGTCTATGGAGGCTGCCACAGGTTAAAATACAGAAACCACCACCTAATCCGTGATGACATAATCAAATATTTGTACATGCTTCAAGTGTTTTACTCTAAGAGGGTGAAATGGCATGAAACATTTCATCTCACTCCCATCCCTGGGCTGTTGTAACTACAGGATTTGATCCTACTAGGACAGTATTTGCTGGTAGCGCTAATATTGACAAAGCTATAAGCTGTAAGCAGCCGCCAGTATTAGTCCGTAACCACTATTTATATGTCTATCTAGTCCATCGCCCCATGCAGAAATTAGAGCTGATAGCGAAGCCAGCCAGTGACGGTGGTAGGAATCATTGTAAACAATTGGCTTTTGTGGTTCTGAGAAAGCTGGTGTTACATTTGAGATAATCTGTTTTTTGACTCACACAAAATAAGGTAAATACCTGACAAAAAAGTTTAGGTTCAGTTCAGTACTATTCTGTTAGCATGTAGATTAAATTTCCTAACTTAAATGTTGATTTGAGTAATAGTAAAAAGTAACAAGTGAAATTCTGTGAATTGCTTCTGTGTAGACTCTATGGCAAATATGAATTTGATGGACAGATAAAAAATACAACCAAAACTGTTGCTACGCAGCACATAAGATCACACAATAGATAATTGAATCATTATATGACATGTGATCAAACAGTTCAGAGACCGCGCTATAAAAAACAAAAACTGTGGCTTATTTAAATTTGTCCACGGCTTTTTCAGCCGTTCACTGCTTCAAGCACTCTGCCACACTTGGAATGATCCCTGGAATTCCCGCTCTGTCAGTGCATCAAGCACCATTTGCAGTTCATGCTGGATCTCCCTCACAACATCAAAAGACAAACCTTTAGCTAATTCTGGCAAGCAGAGGGGGTATGGAGCAATTCAATGGTTGTTGTGGGCAAAAAATGCTCAGAAGGTTACAGAAGTACTCTGCATTGACAGTTAGATTCCCAAAGACGAATTCGTATTACAAAACATGTTAAAGAAAAAACCAGCATGCCCTTGGTTATTGTCCTGACCTGAGGCACCTTCTTCAGTCTTGGAGACTGCGGGCAGTGAACTGTAAAGATTGCTGTATAGTTTCTGGATTTTGTCCACAGTCATGAAAGTTATTGCTTGCATCTGGTACATGCACATACTGTGCAGTGCTATGTCTGTTTACAGCAGAACCAATCAAACCACCAATCAAAATAAAAAAAAAACAAAGTTGTTGATTGCATTTTCTATATCAGCTTTTTGCAATATAAATGGCATTTATTAGATGTTACGATACTGTTCCAGCCCGAGTGACTAGTATCATGGCACTAATTAATGATCACTCCACCATGATACAGCATTTTAATTTTTGTTCTCATGAAGCTCGAATTATAATTTTTGAAACATGTCATAAAACATGTTGCTGGTCTCATGCAGAAATCTGTTTGATCTTAAATACACTGAACTAGGATACAAGGAGAGACACACAACTGTGATGTGAAGCAGCTGGGGTGGAGAGGTTGCTGTAGCAGCAGGTCAGACAGGGAAGGGCCCTTCTGGCTCGTAGGTCAGCTGCCTTGGACACAGGACAGCACACTTTGCAAAAAGCTGCCCTCTGCATGACACCAAACAGGGTAACCAACATTTCCGCTTAAGTTAAGTGTTAGGAAGAAGATCAAGAGGAAGTCGTTAATTTTTAAGAAAGAATTAAAATTATATATATATATATATATATATATATAGAGGCCTTTTATCTGCCCAGCAAATGTTGCATCACTAAATTTAGAACACAGGAGGTTTTTATGGTGCAAATATCAAAGGGAATGAGCTGAGAGATGTAGCTGATGTAAGATTTTCAGTATATGCTTATGAAACATAAACTCACCTGTACTTTCTCTCTTACAAAACAGCTTTTGTTGTTGCTGCCCTACAACATCAGGGGAGCTTGCCAGCATAAGGAGTACCTCAAAAATTAACTGATATAAGCATTTACTGTGAAAAATCCTCGTCATATGCAAAAATGTTACATCAGACATTTGCAGCTTGGCCCAGGTCATTTACACAGCCATAGCTTATGCCATCTGCTGGGAGAAGAGATGACTCTTAAGTACGTAAAGCTGCCATAAGCCTCTGTTTCCTATTGTAAGCTGTTTTAAAGGTCCTGTGGTTTGGTGCCATCTGTTTTGACTCATTATTTATATATTTATATATTTTCATTCCCTCTTCTTCCTGGCATGGCCTTACTTATGTGAGAGGTGCTTGTTGTCCATGTAGATGTAGGAGGTAGATGACGCTCCAGCAGTTCCCTGCTCCACCTCCCCAACTAGTCACGTGTCTTCCTCCTACAGGCTTCCACTTCTCTGTATTGCCTGCTGTCTTTCAATCTCAGTTTATAGCCCCTGGTGTGCTCAGTGGCTTGTTACCTCTCTAGCACTCTTCTTCTTCCCTTCTTTGTTGTTTTTTCCTGTGAGATCATCTATGAGTTTTGTTTTGGATCTTTTAAAGACAATTGAGTTTTTTCATCATTTCTGTAAGGGAACAGGAGAGTTCATCTGCTCTCCCATCAATTGCAGAAAAGCATGTATTTAGTTGCAACGATCGTTTGTGGTTTCTGTGCAAATAACATATGCTCATGAACCTTTCTATCTAGTATCATCATCTGTGTATGATTGTTGTTTTTCTGTAGCTTGTACCTTCTGTGCAAAGTCCTACGTGCTAGCAGATCACCAAAATATAAAATGCTCCTGATTTGATAAAGGTCTAATGGATGTGTGAGCTTAACAGCTTTCAGCTTTTGTAGTTCAAATTAGAAGTCTCTTTAATAACATACACATGGGAATCAACTTTTAAGATTAAATCTAAATGAAAGCACTTCTAAAGAAGTTGCTGACTAAATAAACTTTTAGACATATTCCTTAATTTGTATGTAGAGCACAGGGCTGGGCAGTATAGATCAAAAATGACTTATCACAGGCTAATATCAGGCTGATTAGAGACACATAATGTTTACAGTACATATTTGTTATTTGCTCTCTTTTTCTAGGAAATGGGCTAATTTATCAGTTTTTACTTAAAGCCACATTTGAAATATCACAGCGGACACATTGGACAAAATCTAGTATCAAAATATTTTTTTTGTCAAACTCATTGATATTGATATTGTGCAGTGTTATAGGATTGACTGTTTGTGCTTTCTTTTTAATATTATCACAATTAGATTTTTGATCATTTATCACCAGTTATGTGTATATTGGGTGGTGTGGATTAGGCAAGTTTTAAATAATTTAGAACCGTGTCGTAAAATAAGAATATCACCTCACTGTAATACAGCCCTTTAAAACCAAAAAAAAAATAAAAAAATCATCACCCATGTAACATTGCAGGAAACGCAATACAAAGAGAGCAAAATGTTGTGTCCATATATCTTTCAGAACCAACCAACCCTTTATTTTATTTAAATGGAAACATCACTAGCACTTACATATTTTTGAATCATTGTGAAAAATTTAAGATCAGCTGTTTCATAATGCTGGGCACAGCAAAGCTTATTTATCAGTTCAACTAACTGGATAATATACATATGTGGAGCAATGTAAAGCCAGTTTTGGCTGGCAGGCTGTGAAAAGGGGACTGCATACCTCTATTGTGGTCAGAGGCTTTATCGCTATGGCACAGCTACTGAAGATTAAGGAAAGGAATTAACTTGGGTTTGTTCTATCCTCCTCATGTTTGTCTATAATGCTCTTGTCATCATGAGAGTGGGGTTAATCAGATTACATTTTAGGTCGTAAAGCTGGAGGTAGCGATATAATGAACAATATGTCCTGATGGGGTTAATTATCAGCCATGTCATCACAAAAGCCTGCTGTTCAACAGCTGGAACTGCTATTTATCTTCTCACATGCCATAAGCTTGACCTGACACCCAATTTAAGTTCTATTAGGCATTAAAATAAGGACAACATTGTACTGTAGGTATTTATTTTAATTGAATGCTGACGTATATATACAATTTTGTCTCTCACAAACTACTTTATTCTCTTCTGATAAGGCTCTTGACACAACCACTTTATATCCTTTCAGTGTTATGGTGGCTTGATAATTTCCCTCCATTGTGTGAAAGCCAAAAAACCTTAGTGTATTTGTTATCTTTTATAGGGCTGCAACGATTAGTCGACGTAATCGATTACGTCGACAACGAAAATTTGTCGACGTGAAAATTTAAGCGTTGAAGATC
>JAPZDY010000021.1:9584470-9597576 GCA_029783645.1 Ctenochaetus hawaiiensis
CAGTGTCCGTGTATCCAAAGTCTAATATATTTAATTTCTCAAATGTTGTCTACTCCTATCAAGAGCATATAAATAAGCTACACTGTTGCAGTGGAGGACATGCTCCTTCATTATAATAAACATGGGCACCACAGTGTATTTTGACTCAGTCCCACATACCTTTCTAGCGCTGACAACTTCTTGCTGGGGCAACTGACCTGTCCTGGTGAGTCAGCCGATTGGTTGGTCGATGAGCTCTTCGATGCACACTGACCAAGTTCTCATTAGTCTGACAATTGCTAGTGTTGTTTTCAAAAGAAGATGCACTTCTTAATACATCAGCTCCTCCAGAGCATCTCCACTCTAAACGTTCTACTCATCCTGTTTCCTGAGAAGTAGTCTTCAGCATTGGTAGGTCATCATAGACATATAACCAATCGCATAGCTCTGCAGTCATTATGTGCATAACTTAAAGAATGGGGACTATAGATTTACGCTGAGCTCTAGACACTATGTGGCGAGTCAGGTCTCGACTCTCTTTCATGAAAACATGCAGGCACACTCTTTTCCAATGCAAATACTGCATTTGGTTCAAGCAAAACATCATCATTGAATTCACTCACTTGCTGTGAATTCTCCGAACAATGACCTGCTCCTTTTTCACCTGGCTTCAATTTGACATGACACAGACTTTTTTTACAGGGTAGCCAAAAGGGTTACTTCTGTTAAGTGCCAGTCTAAGTGACTCTGTGACTTGGGCATTTGCATTTTCACATACAGCTCCTCCAGGTAATGTCTAGATAAGTTCAGAGTTTCAATGCACGTGTGAATATGGCTTTAATGTTGCATGAGAGACCAGGTGGCATCAGAGTCAAAGTAGCACATTTTTAGTTAAACTACATAGAACTTCCTGCTGTAAATACTCACAAGAAAACCAAATTCATATTAATCTGCAGCTCAGAATAGTCTACAAAAAATGCACAATGTACTTCAGTTTGATTAACATCTGCTGAAAACAACAATTCTCAGCTGTTTAAGAAATTAACAAAGCTCACTTGTTTTCCCTTAAGAGGAAACAACATATTTTAGACCTTTTATAGTGGATTTATATCTTTAGGAGGAACAAATGGGCTTGTGACTAAAAAGCCACAGACTGTGTAGGGCAGCTAAAAAAATTACTGAGAGAGACTCATATTGTTTCTGTTGGTCTTTTAATAGGATTCGTTGACAGTAACAAAAATACAGAATAATGTCAGCCTTATCCTTTTAATCTGTAAATTGTGGTAATAATTAGTGCTTTACAGCTGAATGCTATGGTTTGATTAACAGTTTCAACACTATAGTTTTCTTGTCTGCCAAAAATTCCTCTGTGAAAAAAAAAGCAAAAATGTTACCTATCAGGAAACAAATCAAGGAGCAAACATCAAAAAAATGACATGCTGGTTCAAAATCCTTTTTTATAGGTGAAGGAGAACATGCAAATGCTGATGCTGTCTATCTCGGTTAGTCTGATAGACTTTCATCTGCAGTGGTGGCTGTCTCATGTTGAAAAAAAGAAATCTCATGATGCCACGCTAACTCACAACATTATCAAACTGCATCTCCAGCAGTAGACACAGCAGATTGTGCACTTTTTCATAAATGTCACATCAGTGTCAGGCGCTCAGTCACAGTAGAGTTAACTGAAGATCTGTAGTATTAAAGAATGTACTAAAGCATGTTATAATACTAAGATCATCAAACCAGTCAGTTTGTCATTGTGCTGCTCGCTCACAGTCATATTAGACGATGCTCAGTGTTGGGAAGGCTCTCAGCTGTGAAATGAAAGGGTGAGATTTGTATTGGTGTGCTTATGTCACAACACATTTTATTGCTGTCACATCTGCTGTCATGTCTGTCTTTCTCCACTCACACCGTCTAAAGAGATGAATGAAAATATTGGCAAAATTCTCACAAAGAGCTTGTTGTGAGACTTAGACACATAAAAAACACTGTGAAGGATTGTGTAGGCGTTTCTGATTGATTTCTTTCCTTTGAGCTTTTCTGCATTGAGTGTAGTAATCTGTGATTTCTGTTCTTGTTTTGCAGCAAAGTGGAGCCTTTGTTTACGGATCGATGAGCTTCACAGACAAGGTGGCTAATGGTTTGGGGGTCATCCTCATTCAGAGCGCCCGACCATGCAGGTGAGACTCCCTGTGACTGTATTGATTTCAGCAGCCCTTTTCTCTCACATGTTGAAAATGTGGAGTAAGCTGTTAGAAAAGATGTTAGCATTTCCCACAAACAGAGAAGTGAAAGCAGACAGTGTTGTTGTGGTTGAAATGAACTTTTTCTGCCAGGTCAGAATACAAGAAAATCCTCAGCAACATTTATGGTGAGACCTGTTTTCTGACATTTAAAAGCAGTAGTTTCCAACTTTTCTCCTTTTTTACTGCTTCCCTAATATGAAATAACCTATCACTCGGTTCCCAGGACTTAGCTTGGGAATAACTGCTTTAAAAGACAAAGCTGCCAATTTTTATATTTTTTATTGTCACCACATTCTGTGACAAGACTTAAACCAACAATTAATTGATCCAAATATCAATTATTATCTGTGTTGCCAAAGATCAATATAATGTATTGCTATGTGCTGTCAACCACCTGTGTTTATCCAAAACACATCTTTGTCCTGACTTGTTCCTTTATTATGTACATTGAACAATGACATTGTAGTTTATTATATATTTCACACCTGACATTTGGTCAAGTGATCTAATCTGGATTTGACAACATTTTTTAGCCACACTTGAACAAATTCATGAGAGTTAAAGTTTGAAATTGTGAAAAAAAAAGGAAATTGGAATTGGTATAAAAATGTTAACTATAGTACCTTTGAAAATTCAAACTTTTTTACACATATGACCTTTTAAAGATGTGTATTTTCACTAGGAACAAATACATTTAAGACAGGCTGCCACAGAGGGGGAAGACTGGATGAGCGCTGAGAAATATTATTGATTTGGGTCTTTTACACAACTTACTGTCAGGAACAAACCTAAACCTTTTGTTTTTGTTTTTTTTTCTCCTGAATTAACAAAAGCTGTTCCCTGTTTCTTTTCTTTCCCCCCTAACAGCACAGAGGCCTGCTGCCCAGCCTGTGCGTGGTTTTATCGTGACGTCATGACGGTGGTAACCGGGGGCGTGGCTGTGGCTGCAGCACTTTGCCTGTTCACAATTCTAATATGGCCAATTAGGATACAGAAAATCAGGGTTCAAAATCCACAGTAACTAACAACATTGTGTCACGACTTTGCACACAAAAAGAAAACAACAACTCATGCCATAACCTCCCGTGTTGTGTTAGAGGCAGGTGTGTTTGGGATTTATCGGTAGATTTTGTGGTTGGACAAGGGAAAACAGTGCAGGTGATAATGCCATCTAGTGTTTGAATTTGTAACTACACTGTTTTCCTGGATTGGCTTGTAAAGCTTTAAAACTGAAACCTGTATTAAGAGTTCCACGTCACAGAATAAGTCTTGGATCAGAGAAAACGTTCGAAATGTATCAGGATGTCTAGACGAACATGTAGACACTGATAACACAATCACACAAAGTCACAAATGCATAGTCTGATGTTTCATATAGATACCAACAAGTCAAGAGCAGTTGAACATGCTTTAGATGTTGACCTTGCACTTTTTGCTATACCATGATCTGGATGACTCAGAGTTTCACAGACATTTCATAATGATATGCATGACACATGTCTGTTATATAATGTGATACCACCTCTGCCTCGGTTTTTTAATGTGAATGAAGCCAAATATTTTTGTTGACCTGGCAGCAACTGTGGCGCTGGTCCAAGGAACTGAACTGGGTGAACTTGAATCTTGTGGGAGTTTGTGAGTGCACGCGCGCGCGTGTGTGTGTGTGTGTGTGACTGTAAGCACAAGAGTTAATACCTTTGAGACCATTATTATTTGTACCACTTGCTTTGATCATTTGTACTGAGAAAACGAACCAAATGTCATTGATTGGGGAAGTAAATCTGAAAATGAATATTTATTGCACTGTATAACAGCGGCTCTGAAGTGCAAAATCACAACAGCAAATCTCAAAACTCAACTCACAAAATACAACAATAAATGATAAAACACAACATCTAAGGAAAAAAACAACAAAATGCTAATCAAATGAACAAAAGAGAAAGCGCAACCTCAAAGCAGAGAACAAGACACTTACTACTTCTTGAAAAGGTATGTTCCTGCTATGTCATTCAGCTGTGCTGGTTTACACCTGAAAGCAGTAAAAGCAGTAAGCAGTAAATCCTTGGTAATGGGCAAAAACTCTATTTTTGGTAGGACTCAATCATTGTTTTTTGCTTAGAAGTTATGTTTTTTGTTTTGCTGTTGTGTTATCTGATTTGTTTTTGTGTTTCCCTCTTGTTTATTTGATAAGCAATTTGCTGTTGTGTATATTATTTGTCGATGTGTTTAATTTTTTGTAGTTGTGTATTATTTTTTGTTTTATGATTTGTTGTGGTCTTTTAGTATTTACTGTTGTGTTTTGAGATTTGTCATCCTGATCCATGGTACTGTTCTGACTGATGGACAATGCAGCAACCAAACCAAGTTTTATTTGATATTTGTATCAATTCCTCTATAATGTTCCACTATTGTGAAATTTAAAATTATTATAATGTTTACACACACTCTAATTTTTGTTTTTTATTTTGTTTATTCCTGTGTTATGTTCAAAGTCCTTGTCTGTCTTGAGAAAGTTTCATATAATTGAATTGGTTAATGTTGTAATGGCTCTGCAAACATTCAGTATGCCAAAATTTAAAAAGCAATGGCTCAAGATTTTCCTTAAGTGGGTAATGAGAAGAAACTTAATCCTACAACAACTAGTGAGGAACTGTAACAGAGGAGTGCTAGAAACAAAAATGGGACTTGGGACAAATGACGACATTAGGAAGGGCCAGAGATTTATAGATAATGACGGGTTAACAATAAACTGCTATGCAAACACTGGACCTCTTGTCTTTTTTTCAACTTCTTTTTTTTTTTTTTTTTAAAGAAATCCACTACTATGTGGCTTTTGACAAATCAGAGTATTTTGAGCCTATGTTTTGGATAAGCAATCTTAAGTGAAGCATTAAGCATAAGTTCCATCGCTCATTTAGGCTTAATACTTTAAATTGTCATGTTACAATAGGGCTTACTTTCAAATTTTATTTTTCTAATATATTTATAAAGTTTTTAATAGGAATTATAAAAACTTTAAGGGAAAAAACATTTTAAATAAAAAAAAAAGTGTTTTACTTTTGGTAATCATCTCTTTGCTATGATTTCGATACTGATAGTTAATAAAACCTTGCTTTCTGACTCTGTATCCTTCCCTTGAGGTTGTTGTAGTATAATCCGCAAAAGCCTGGCCTCTGGCGGTGAAAATCCGGCGGTGCACTGGTGAGCGGTGCTGTGCGGCGGGCCTCATCACCGCGGACAGGCGTGACAAAGCACTTGTTCAGAGGCTGCTGTCCGTGAAGGAACCGTTGTTTCTGTCTGCCCGAGACGGAGTTTTCAAGCGGTGTCTGGACTGCTGGAGTTAGCCTCAAACGAAGAGGTTCCCCTCAGTATTAACTTAGAAACAGGTTTATTTTCTGACGGACACGTTTTTTTTTTTCTCAACTGCTCCAAACTTTCAGGAGAAAAGGACTTTTGACAGGAAACAGGGACTGGCAGTGGTGAAGTTGTTATTCCTCCTCAGCGCGCCTCAGGTAGGACAGCATGAAGGTGGTTTGAGGTTGTTTTAATAACTCTGGCAGTGTGCAGAGTTTGTTCTGTCGCACTAAAGTTAAAACTTCATGAATGTGTTTTTATTAAGTTTTGTTCAAAGCTGCCGTCACTGCCTGAAGTATTTACCAGAGCTTGTACGTAGCTGTAACATTAGACTGTATGGTCGACAGGTGGGACAGCATGAAGGTGGTTTTCCAATCACTTAATGCTTAGCTTAACTTTAGTTAGTTCAAGCTAGTTAGCTAACAACTTTATTAGGTTGAGTTAATGTTGCAGTGTGTTATTGATCATAAAACTAATTCGTTTTAAGCGATATTAAGCTGCTATCCCAGGAAGCTGAATGAGGGGGACAAAAACAAAGGGAAATTTAGCTAACGTTATGTTCATAACAGAAAAGTTACATTAGCATATGAAATCTAACATCTTGATCTAATGTAATTGACTAAAACATAGTTATTTACACATTAGCCACACTTTGATCGATAATTAACGCTTTAGTAACCCCACTACCAAAAATCACAGCAGGTGTAACAACATGAAATCCGTTCAATCTGATGTTTTTTAATGTTGATGATGAATGTGTTTTCATTATAATTCACTGTAACGTTATACAGAGGACTAAAACAGGTAAGACAAACACACTACTTCATGGGACTTAATTGAGAGGTACAAATTAATTATATAACTAGTTAAATAACTGATTTACACGATTAGAAAGGATACTGTTTAGGAGGATATTTTGTGTTGTGTGATAGAGTGCTTGTGAATGATTTATTAATCTCTCAAGTGCCAGTTTACGCTCAGATAAAACTATGCAGTCACATACAGCAGATCTGCAATACACCCTTTTCTCATGAAGGTTAAAAGTAGAATATAATACAACTCAGTTACCTCTCAAAGTGGAGAAGAATGTTTAGTTTTGTGTTGATTCAACAACATTAAGTGTACGTGCATTGATATCAGTGGGATTGACATAATATCACAAATCCACCTTCCTATAGAGTAGTACACTTTCAGAACACCAGAGAGTCCAAAATGACCAGCCAAATCAACATTTCTCCAAAACAGTTCCCAGTTTAATATTAGTGTGCTTTAGGTTAATAGTTATCCCTGAAACATTAGCAAATGAATGCAAGTAAACCCTTTTCACTCCCACAAATTTGCTGACTTTCTTATGACCCCAGGGTGTTTCTTGGGCAGGAAGCCTTGGCTGACTCCTGTGTATGCAAGTGGGTCTCAGCCCACGGTTGGGCAGGGGCCTAATTGTATTTGACAGATGAAAGACATGTGACTGTAAGACTGGAATTCCATTATCAGCAGCAGATGATAGAGTCTCTGTGTTGTAGTGGAGCCCTGGCTGCTGCTGGTGGGTGTCTGACCTGACCCATGCTGTGGTCCAAACACTGTGCTTTCTGCCCAGCTTGAGAATGAGATTTTTGAGCTAGTTTTGGACAAACACCAGTGTACTACAACCGCTGCTGCTACTGCTTCTACAACTACTGCTGTTACTCCTACTACTGCAGCCATGCTGCTGCTGCTCCTTTAACAAAAGCTTGAGTCAAAGTACATTATGAAATTCAAATTAAAATGACTAAAATGTCTCCCTGTTAAAGAGCTGAGGAGAGATTGAAGTCATTGTGGTTTTGTTGGCAATCAGTGTAAAACACAGTCACACCCTTCTTGTCCAGGTGCTGCAGAGTCCACATCTGCAGTGCCTGGACAACACCTAACTTGAAACCATCAATGAAACTATCAATGAAATTGCCCCTTTTTTGAGTAATTTATTCAGGATTTTGGTCAATAAAATGCCAAAAATAGTGATAATGCTGCCTTACGAAATTCTCAAGTCCAGTTCAATGCCACATACATTTTTCTCCGTGTTTTGTTTGGATTTGGTTTAAAATGTTTTTAAGCTAACAGCAAATTCTTATGTTTTAGAGGACTAAACCATCACATTTTTGTCTGACAAATGATGTAAACCATTGTGCATTCAGCTCTAACTAAGTTCTGAAAACTGTTATTATACCGTTATTTCTGCATCTGAAAGACTCTCACTAGTTGCACTTTTTTAAAAAATATACACTCATAACTTTAAAGAAAGGGCATTACTTTGAGCCAAAAATTCTTCTTTGGCAGGTTAAGAAGAGCTCATGATTTAGATTTTAAAGATTTGAATGTCTGTGATTTCTCTTCACTCACTAAAAGCCAGTTTTGATTCAGAATGTTGTACTTTTTACGGAAGTAGTTAAATAGAAAAGGGATCATTTTATAGTGTTTTGTGAGGCCTTTCAGGGAAGGTAATTCTCAGTATAATGTCATTTCTCAGAAGACTTTAGCCCCAGGTTACTTCCTGCCAGTTATCAATACAATCAAAACTGCAGTAAAAAGTAAACTGCTGGCTTGCGAGCCAGTCTGTTGACCAACAATAAAGGATACCTGAGACCGCTGCACACAACCCCTTCTTCCACCTGCCTCTTTCTCCTGCTTCACTCCACTCAGGAGCAGTACAGTGGAGCCCTTGTCTGATCCTCCATGGACAGTGCCCCAATTTTCTTTCCCCCTTTTTTTTCCACCCCGTCTCTATGGCAACACTGTTCCCGTGACAAGCAGCCTTGACTTTTGCCCCTCCTGCTCCTAAAACAAAGGCAAGAAGTTGCAGAGGGCGGGAGAGTTGGTGAACAGGAGAATTGGGAGGGGAATGAAGTATATGGGGGAATGAGGGAGGGAATAATGGGAAGGTGTCTGGGATGGAGGCTCTGTGGCGAGACTTCCTCTGCCATGTGTGCCCAAGTCCCATTAAGAGAGGAGAGTTATTACTTAGGACCGCAGACTGCATGCAGTGCCAAGGACCGTCTCTCGGTCTGTCTGTCCGTCTGTCTGTGTGTCTACATTTTTTAATGGAAAAGCATTTTGGCTGTTCCCTCCCTGACTATCCCACCAAGGTAACAAGAGAAATTTTTGGCTGATAGTAGATTTTTTTTGTCTTAAAAACCAGTGCTGTGGTGCCACTTGGAAATCAAGATCATTAAGAGAACTAAAAAAACAATAATAATAATCAAGGTCTGCTAACAATTATTTTCAACATTGATTAGGTTGTATAATCAATATCGATATTTATGGTTAGCAAGCTCAAACAGTATCTGTTCAAAAACTTACTCAATGATTAATTATCTAAATTAACCAGCAAAAATAGAAAAAAATCTCCACGTTGCTGATTTTTTTAGTGAGAATTTGCGGTTTCTATCAAGTTTCTATCATATCTTTGCATTTGGGACTGTTGATCAAGCAAGTTTACCTCAGGCTCTGGGAACATGTTCTGGGCATTTCTTGGCACACCTTAAAACAACTCTATCTTTGTCATATATATTTTACTGAGTTGTGTTCTGATCGTCTCAAAAGGTCTATTTAAGGCGTTTGATTTTGTCACCTGTCACTGACTTCCGAGGTAACAACAATCAGAGAATGTAGAAGGAAATCATCAAACCTGGCCAAATTTAATATAAATAAAACTTAATACATTACCTGGTCTATGAACTTGTCTGCCTTAGTCAGTCAGATATATTTCATCCGCATTGGTGGCTTTTTAATAATGAAATAAATGTCATTATCCAGTGCAACTTCATGACATCATGAAACTGTCTTTTGTTCCAGTTGTTTTGATTTTAAGGGACATCTAGTAACAAATTAAATATTGTGTGTTTAACAAATGACATGTACAGTTTGTTACAAACACATTGCATTGCATTCAGCATTGTGTTCGTATTTGACTAAGATTAGAGTTGGTAAATAGGAAAAGTGAAAGAGGCATTAATGTTCTCAGTTTTTTTGTCCTCTGCAGTAACTTTGCCCCAGCTGTTTACATGCCTTTTCACTCAAACATGTAGGCAATCCACTCCCTGTAGGGCTCCATGTTAAAGAATGGTCATTGTTAAGTTGTATACACCCCGGCCTTGGATGTTACTCTGTAAGATTTGTAGCAGAAAGAAAACAAAAATTTTGGCTTGAGGGTTGGAATTGAAATGTTCAAAGTCTGGCTGGACATTGTGGGGGCTAGAGAGAGACTCCTACAGCCTGTGAAAAGGCAAAAAGGAAAGTATTGTTGTTTGACTTAGCTGCCCGTCCTGGTACCGACATCTCCACACTCATTCTCACTTTGCTGGTTCAGAGACCTCAAAGCTAAGGACATTCCTCTAATATGTATATTCTCAGTTAATGAAGGAAAACATGTCTAATCTAGTTTATGATACAAAAAGCAATAAATGATCTTCTCTCTTCCAAACTTTAGTGACTTAACCAGACAGAAGGGAGAATATTGCTTGAATAAGCCGAACGTCTTCCCCCTTAAATCATACTCGCTTGAAACTGGTAAAACATTTAAACTCTTTGTTACCAGGCTTCATTACCAAATACAGTTAAGCCAAATGCATTGTAGCATTACATATGTCAGTGCACAAACTAGCTTTGCGTAGTAAACTTTGCTTTCTTAACTATTCACAAAATCTTTTTTCTTTGTTTCTGTTAACAGTTCAGAACTTGTTTGAAAAATGTTTGACAAGCAGCGCTACGACAGTCCACCTGTGTACAGTCCTCCTTTCAACTCACCATCCAACAATGGATATGGCCCTCCGGGCAGCATCCATGCCCCTCAGAGTGACTACAACGCACACCCACCTCCCCCAGGATCCTACTACATTGAGGATAAACCACAGCACTTCTACAAATGGCTGTCACCCCCAGGGATTGTCAAGGCCATGATGGCTACAGTGATCATTTTGTGTGTGGCGATATTTGCCTGTGTGGCCTCCACTCTCATGTGGGACATGAATTATGGAATGGGATATGGAATAGGCTATGGCAGCGGATATGGCGTCGGTAGCTACAGTTCAGGATACAATAGTTATGGAGGCTATGGAGGCTATGGAGGATATGGAGGCTACGGCTCTGGCTATGGCTCTTATATCTCACCATACTCAGCCAAAGCCGCTATGATTGCCATGTCAGCCATTAACTTCATCGGAGCACTGGTCTTCTTCATCTGCAGCTTCACTAAATCCAACACTGTTCGCAGTAGGAAGTTCTTTCTGGCCCTCATGATAAGCAGCATCATCATGGCTGTCCTGCAGGTAAGACTATTCATATTTCGTGGTTTCATTATGTTTATGCTGTTCCACTTAGGGCATCCAGTCTTCCATTATGACATCTAACATGTAGCACTGATGATGAGTGATCAAATCATTACAAGCATAAGACTTTCCTTTCCTAAGATTTTGCAACTCCTCATATATTGTTAAATGGAAATCTATTCCTCATTATTATTTTCATGCCATGCACTTTTAGAGCCCACCCCACGGAGGCTTGGGACACATCAAATATTTTATAGTGGACAAAAAAATATAAACTGCTACACAAACCCTCACACTCTGGACAAAATATTTTGTCTCCTCTCGTAAGCTCTACGGTAAATCCCAAGCTTAAACATGTTAAGTCTTTTATCATCATGCAGCTCAAAAAGACAACAAAAAGATGAGCCAGAGGAAAATATACTTAAATCTTTGCTTCAAAGGACAGTGAAGCTTAAACTGGAATCCATTTTCAATTTTCTACAAAACACACATAAAATTAGATGACCTTTGTTTAGATTACACCATATATGGTTCAGTATTGTAGGTTTGTCCAAGATCACCCGAAGCTGTTTGTATTGCTTAGTAACTAACAACCATATAGCCAAAAATGAAAGGACACTCAATTTTCAGGGATCCGATCTGTTCATTTTATTCCAGACTGCTAGAGATTTAGAGTTTTGAGATTTTCACGATGGAAAGAAAGTGTTAAGTTGAAGTGTAGTTTATGCACAGTAGGTTGGCTGGACTTTGTTTTTGGTTTATTTTTTACACCGAAGGGCTGCTTTTTCTGTGGCACTCAAACAATTCTGGAAAATTTGCATGTCTGTTTCAAGTGTGGTTTACATGACTTTTTTTTAACTTGTTGAGGTCTTTCGGTCTATATGTGCTTAGCACATTTTCAAATTCATTGTAGAGACAAGCAGACAATTACCAAACCATGCGTCCATGAAAGTTTCCATCGAACTTCAGCTGAGTAAACTCAGAAATTGTCCTGTTGCAGACAAACTAGAAAACACCAGAGAATAATCAAAGGTTTATTTGTCCACACTCAAACTCCTTGTTGTACTGTAACCATTACAAGATGTTCAGTGAATCACTTGGTTGATATGATTGCTGCTGAATGTGGGTCTTGCTGTCGTAGCTTTATTTGACTGATAGTGAGGAGCACTACTCTTTTTTAGCAAGACACGAACAAATTTTATAATTGTAAATCTAAATGTGATTGTCAATGCACTGACTAAAGTTCTCCTTTCAGGGCATTATAAACATTGTCTACATTGTCGGAGTGAACCCAATGGCCCAGAGCTCCTCTAGTGCAATGTACAATCCGATGATTATGATGTGCCAGAACCTCTACCAGACCAGCTACTCACAGATGGGAGGAGTAGGAGGCTTCCCGTATTACAACCAGTATCTCTACCATTACTGCTTCGTGGACCCACAGGAGGTTTGAAGCTTTTCTATTCATATCCTCTAGATCTCAAGGAATGAGTCGGTGTTTGATGAGACACTGCAGGATTTGCCTTTTGACCCTCTGCAGCATCATTTCGAATTTAATGTAGTAGTAAATAGTGGGCTCATTTAAAACCATATAACATGATTTTAAATTCCCCAGAGATTAAGCTTTAAGTGATGTCTTCAGATTGCTTGTTTTATTTTTCTAAGCAATTCCCCAAGACCCAAATATAATCACTCTACATGATATATTATAAATAAAACAAAGAATAGCAGCAAAGTCTTACACTTTCCCAGCTGGAACCAGTATATCTTTGGTATTTTTTTGAATGATCGTTGAATGATCATTGTCCATTTGTTGATGATGCATCTTGTGTTCATAGACTAATCATTTAATTTACAGATTGTATCGGCAACAAAATAAAAGTAAAGAAATGCTTTGGATTTCCTTTTACATCTGTTTTTGTCAAACAGTTATAGAGACAGTTATCAGCAAAGTTGAGAAAGTGATTTGAATCTGGACTCGTAAAGCACACAATGTTCTCTCACACTGTCAGTCCTGCACTTTTCTGCTGTGGTATCCGTTATCATGATACATTTGTTGCATTTTTGGGTACATAAAGTCACAAGCTGTGATATGTATTTCTCATAAGGTCATCACACATGTGTGTTTGTGTCCTTTCTGTACCAGGATAAACTAGTTCTATCTTAAAGCTTATCTCCTTGACAACTTTTCAGATTTTATACCCATGTTATTGCCTTTCTAGGA
>JAPZDY010000021.1:9597590-9607783 GCA_029783645.1 Ctenochaetus hawaiiensis
TTATACCCATGTTCTTGCCTTTCTAGGGAGTCGCCATGGTGTGTGGATTCCTGGTTGTCATTGCTTTCTGTGTTGCGGCTTTCTTTGCCCAAAAAACAAGAGGAAAGATCTGGCGCTACGGAAAACCAAACATCTACTGGGAAGAGCCTCTTGTTGGCGGGAAGGCCTCAGAGGGCAGAGATGTAGAGGAATGGGTAAGAGACAACAGGACAGTAGTCACACTTTAATAAGACCTGGTTTACATGGGATTTACAAAGAGAAATCATATCAACCCAAATGACCCTGAGTTTATGCATGCGCAGCTTGCAGTCAAATGAACAGGGTCACAAAGAGTTTAAATCCAGCCTAAGGAAAGTTGATGGAAAGCAGTGTTCACTGACGGATATGATTAGATGATGAAATGATCAACTACAGAGTTTTTTCTGCTCACACGTCTCTGCCATCAAAACTGATATTTGTCAAATCAGTTTTCACCTTTATCTACAATGTAGAGTTCGTAAGTAGGTAGGTCAGTGATGTAGTCATCCTGCTGAGGTAGTCATCAGTTATAAAGATAGGCTAGGATAACGTGGTGATGTGGATGCAGTAAATAACCAAGGTGAGACTTGCACGTTCCTGAGGTTGGTTTGTCACTTGTCCTATTTTTGACATGATCCCCAGGCTGTGACCAGGAAGACTTCACAATGTTGTTGACCCATTTTCATCTATCATATGTTTTCTTCGATTGTCTCTGTGAGCTGAAAGTCCAGAGGGAGCGTCTTTATCACTTTATAGGATCTAGTGGGGAAACAGTCACAGTACCATATCAGTGTTTCCTCTGGCTGAGCCACTTTGTTCAGGGTCAGGGCTGATTACAGTCAGTGATTGTTTGCTCGTGGTTGACTACCTGGTTTCACTCTGAGTAATCATTAACCTTCTGAGAAGATAGTAAGCAGGCAGGTGGTTTCAAGAGAGCCTGGCCTCAGGTTTTTAAACATCAACAGCACAGTTGTCATGTGGGCCGGTTACCTATGATATGCACTAGATATGTGTTGATTATTGACTTGAAATCCCACTTTCACATGGTCACTGGCAATGAAGCAACATTACAAGCTCAGGATGGAAAATTTAATTGGCTGTCATAAACAGCAATGATGGGGTAGTTCAACATTCAGTAAACTGGATATGAAACACTGGCATATCTGTACACTTTTTTGTGAGCACTTAAAAAAATATTTATCCTAAAACTGAGACTTCTCTCTGTAGGGTATTTTCTTTCTGTCTGCTACAGTGCATACTGAAGTCTGCATGCTCCTCAATACATGTTCACAGTTAGTGTTTAAATGTTGTGTGCACAAATTAAATACACAGACACATAGAGTACAGCATAAACATTAATAAATGTAATGTGAATAAATCTAAACAATAAAAGGTCAAATACTTGCAGGAGAACAAAAAGCTGCAGGAAAGTATTGCTAGTTGACCTTGTCCTGTTAGCCTCCCATTTTCTCATCTTTTTTAACAAGCTATCTGCCAGTGATACGTTTTGCATCTAAGACAAACTGCTGCAGTGTTAAATACATATACATGCTCTTGAAGAAATTAGAAGCACTAGTTTATGTCAATCATTTAATAAAATTTGTCCATTAAAGATGCTGAAAGTGCTACAAGTCTCTCTTTATCACTTGCATTGAGTAAAAAAATGCCTAAAGTAGCTCCAACTAGACATGGTGTTTTACTGGATTATATAGAGCTATTTGTTTTTATGACTAGTTGTCATTGCCTTGAACATGGCATCATGTACACTGAGGTTTATGGACAAAGCAGTGTAGACGAGACAAGCCCAGAGTGATTTCTATGACTAACAGCAGTGTCAGATATGGGAGAACTGCTCACTGAGGTCACTAGACTTATTGTAATACTGCACTAGAGTGTACATTTTTACTGTATTGAGAAGTTTCACAATTCTTGACATTTCTCATGTAAATAACAATGTAAAAAGCAATAATAGATAAGTTTTGGATTTTAAAAGTCGGGTAAAGGACGAAGAGTTCTTTAAGGATTTAATGCTTGTCATTGCAATCAGATCATTATTTATTCATGCTAGTCAGTCTTAAAGAATAAGACATGTATGTCAGATGTGAAACCTGTTTGACTTTGGACACTGAGGACTTCATTCTCTACTAATGCAGGTCAGCCAAGTGTGCCATTATTAATTATTAATTACTAATTATTTACAAATACATATTTGTTATGGTTGACAGCCTCAATAAACAGGCTCTTGTGGTAGAGTTTGCCCCCCTGTCCTAACCTCCTGCATATTTCCTCATGTTCAAGTCAGCTTTTTTTTAAAAAATAATTTTCTTTGTTGCTATGCTACCTGCACACTGTATCTGTGCCACAAAATGAGTCATCAGGCTTGTTTGGCTCCTTTAAACACAGGCCAGTGACAGTCTAAGGCTGTGGCTGGTTTGACATCGGACACATCTCTGTTGCCGAGCTCGGGAAGGCCTGGCATACACTGATGACCTCACACACTGGCCTCATTCAGCTCGCCCAGTGGGGGTCTGCATTGTGTCTGCAGCATGAGGTCATCAGTGAGGTTTCTGATGGGGCTGTGTGTGGTGGAAACACTGAAGTGCTGCACAGATGTGGAGTGAAAGCATCCTAGGCAGATTTCATAGAAATTGATTGAAACATCCAAACAGAGAGTGAATGTGATTTAAAGCACAGTATAATATTGTTATGTATAGAATAGTACTACATAGAATGATATTAAAAAACTGGAATAATTTTGAAACAAAGAAAAAAATTGTTGATCCCTGTATGAGCTTTTCTTTTGTGACTGACTTCTTATTAAGTATAAATAGTTCAAGATTTAGATCAGTCATTTTGGAAAATATCTAATTGTAATTACCAGACCAGTATTCCAATAAATTTAAACATTTCTTTTTAAAATAAATTTTGGCTTTTATTGGTTTTCTACATAGCATTAAAAATATATTTATAAAAAAACACGTACATAAAGGCAAGCTTTTTTTCTCACAAAACAGACAAAACCATAAATTGTGGGTCCTGTTTTTTAATCATTTGGTCAAAAGATAACTTACTTAACCTGCTTAGCCACAGCTGACCTAATGTGGCAGCTTTAGTAAGTTTTACAGATATGTGGTTGAAATATGGCTCTTGTAATTTAAAAATAGTAGTATTCACGCTACCTATTTTTTTAATTAGTCAGTCACTGCTACTAAAGAAAACCTGCTGTCGATGTATTTTTTTGCCTCTGTGAAGCACATGCATGCAAGCAAGAGTGAGAGTTTTTTCTAGACATCTTACAGCTTACATAAATCTTCAACTTAGGTTTTTTTCACACAAAGAATGCCAAATTTTCCTCTTACACACCACTCCCTGATTTCTCCTCTCTCCCCTCATTACTCTCTTTGCTATCATCTTTTCTTTCATCAGTAATTTTCTTCAGCTTTTCTACTCTCCCATGTCTGGCTATTTATCGTCCTTTTGCCTCATTTTGCCTCATTAATATCCACCATTCAGTCTCTTTGCCCCACTCTGCCTCAGTCTGCCTCACTCTGGCTCTCTCCGTCTTTGCTTTTGTGCTTTTCATCACCAGGTCTGTGACTCTCAGACATTCCTACTGTGCTTACATACTCTGCTCACAGCCCGGCAGCCGCTGTGCTCCGCACTGAGGGGGGATTGTTTGAATTCCTAGTGCAGTCTTTCAATGAGATTCTCCTGCAGCTGTAAGAAGCTGCAACCTGCCCCTGCCCAGGCCCTCCACCCACCATGATTATTGTTTTTTGGGGGGCTAGGCTGATGTTAGGCTCTGCCCCTGTACCGTGAGGAATTTAGGGCTGCTCAGTAGTGTACTACCAAGAAAAGCAGGAGGGTGGATGTATTGTAAATGTTTTTATAGTTGGAAATAGTAAATACCTTCCAGACAAGTACAACAAATATTGATTCCTTCTTATGCCAGTACAGGAGATGTCAAATGTCATACTTTAGAGGAATGAAACAACATGTTTGATGATTTTACAGAAAATGCATTTTTAAAAGAAAATTCAACCATTTCCAGTGTTGTTTTGAAGTTATTGTTCTTCTAAGTTTTAAACTTTACTAAAAACCTGTTTACTTTCTTACACAATAAATTATTTTGGTCTCTTTTTGCTCGGTTTTTATCACCCCATGTCCTCCATGTTTTGCTACATTTAAAGAACAACCTCTGGGTCATTGCTGTGGTTACAGTAACATCCATGTAGAAGGGAAGCAGAAAGACCTGCTCAAAGTTTAGACTCCACTGCTTTGTGTAAAAGTTGAGTAAAAGGCATCTAATGATTGATATATTTACTGGACCAGGTGGAAGGGAAAGAAGCTGTGAACACCCCTCAGGCCTGTGTTGTGAGGAATTCTGTCATGCAGGCAGTCTGACCTTACAGGAAGGAGTTGGAGATACAGATTATGGCGAAATTATTTACACAACAGACATTGTTTCCTTTTGTTTAAATAAAGTAAGGAAGAGCCCATCCGTTCCAGGTGTGCATGACGACATAAGACAATAGAAAAAGGGAAAGCAAGGCTAAAATATGTGCATGTGTCTGTGTATGTAGTATATCCCCAGGACCAATCCTTTACTGTAAACAAGAGACCATCAATTGTTTTACATTACAGTCTCAGAGGTGTTTGTTTATTTACTGTTAGAGTTGGATTTATTTCACAATTAGCCTTTAGTCATTCTTTGTTATTGTTCTCTTGACCTTTTCAGGCATGGTGAACCAAACAGATAACCCTCATTTCACTGAGAGGTTGGACCGTGCTGTCCAATTACATGCCTGAATGCTCTTTAAAACTTCAAGCACTAATTGCCATACTTTAGTTTCTGGTTAAGAGTTAGCCTTTCTTACTTCCTTTGTAAAGAAAAAAAAGAAGAAGGAAAAAAAGGAAAAAAAGAGGAGACAAATAACAGTTTCTCTAACAGGATGTTCGTCAGAAAAAACCTGCAGTGTTGCCTGATCTTTGTGAGTGCTATAGTTGTTTGTTTGTGTTTGCTGAGACTGTTCCCTCTGCTTTTCCTGCCTGCTGTAGGTGAACAATGTGGAGGAAAGCCGCAGCGTTCAAGACGCCCCAACCCTTCTGGTGTCAGAGAAGGGGGCTGGTCTGCTCAACGCCTCAGCTAACAGTGTCATCTCCTACCCCCCAGTTAAGGTGGACAGCAGCTCCTATAATGAGGACGACTACAACAACGAGTGGGTGACACTGTTTTCTCAGCTCCCTTTTTCAGCTCACAGTCTGGAATTCTTACATACAAATTACATAAAGCACATCTTTGCTGATTTAGATATTTCTGAACATTTTTTCAAAGGGTAACTTAGGTCTTTGTTTGGATGATAAAGTGAGTCCTGAGGACACCAATTTTTGAAATTGGTCCAGAATTGTCAGTGTTCATCTACTAAAAGGGCTTGTTTTTTTCCAACTGACAGGCTTAGATTGTTCGACCTACAGTACTCTTCCCACTTTCCTAATATTTTACTTTCAATACTGAACCAATAACAAAAATTGTTGTCCCCAGTGGCCTTTTAGATAGAAAAATGCAAAAATGGAGTCTGGGAGAACTCATACCAAAGTTACCCATTAAGGTTACAGTGAAACAGAAGTTTGAAAGTTTTTGTCTTCTTTGATGTGATGTATTGTATGTCTAAGTGAAGTGAGACAGACTGGTGGCGTTTATTTAGAAGAAGTGTTTAAATCTGATCCCTTAATTAGATTGCCCAAAAGTGAGCAATGTTAAAAGAGCACAAAATGATATGGAGATACCAAGGATCATGGAAGATCCTCAAGTTGTTAGATCAGGAGGGACAGATAAGAGCATCTTATAATCAACACTAAGTTTCTCTAGCTGACATTGAAATACACACCTCTGACCTCTGACATGGAGATACACACCTCTGACTTAGGTTATCACTTTGCTAGTTGCTTGGACTAGGAAGCCTACTGTTACAGAACAGTATATGATAAGTGCAGGGTTCCCTCTTGTCCCTGAAAACCTGGAAAAAAGTTGACAAGTTTTTCCCATTTCTTAAAAAACATGTGGAAAATGAGAATAAAGTAACATGTCTTTGAAAATTATTGTTACATTTTCTATTTTCCTATAGTTGAGAATCACTCAGTATGTTTATCAGAGTTCCCCAAAACTAGTAACATTGCCATCTGAAAGGGTTGTTATGTTAAGGATCATATTTACATTCAAAGGTAGTTCATGGACGAGAGTATTTTGAAAGGGCTGCCTTTGATTGTGTTGTGGAAATGCTTCAGTGGCTGAAACTCAGAGTAATGTTAATGGCATTATCCCTCCAATGTTAATTCCTTTGCTGCTGGAAGTCTTGCTTTTTAGATTTTATGAGTTCATACAAAACATTGCTATCTCCCCAACTTCTTTTAAACAGTTAAATAATGTTAAATTTGTTAACATGTTTGATTCAGTTGCTAAAGTAGACATGATTGTTATATTTTGCTGCAAAGGTTTAGGTTTATGATTCATGTTTCAGATGTGTGTTAGGCATTAAGACTGAGATTTGCATAATAATAATTTATCTGAAGCCAGGGTGAAACCAAAGAATTGGAGCTGAACTATTTATGAGGTGAATACCAGCTCAGTACTGTCTAACTGTGCTTTTTATTTATTTTGACTTTGCTAGCATTGTCTCTTTAAATACAAAGCTACATTGTTTAGATTACATAGTCAACAAATGACGAAATATTTACATTTTTTGGAGGTGTTAGCTCATAGTGAGTCTGATTAGCCTGGTTAAAGACTGGATTTAATATTACCAGTAAAGGGGCTAAACAGAACTGACAAACTAAATGCAGTCAGTGCCTGTTCAATCTCAATCCTTAGTTTATCAAATTAGTAGGACACAAATGTTCAGAAAGAGCCAATTTTTTAATGTCTACAGTGAGAAGATTGAGAGGCATTATTAATAACGATCTGTTCTGATATATTTGGCCTATAACTAGTGACCAAATGACACAAGGATGCAGAACCAGATCCTGTGAAATATAATACAGAAATACTGTAAATGTCTTTCCAAGCAGACACATATGTAAATAAGTCCAATAGCAAAATCAGGGAACATAAATTTCTATTAAGAAAGTAACTGCCACACTTTAGGTCTGTTTGGTTTGTGTGTGTGCTGTAAAGCAAAGGTTCGACACAAACAATGAACATGTGACTCAAAAGACCCACAATATCTAATCACTGCTCTCTTTTTTAAAGCCCATGAAAACATATGCCCCACCCACAAAAAGAGCTCTGTGTGTGACCTTTGAGACTTGTTGGATTAACTTTCCCTTGTTTTTTTTTTTGGTTATGTTCATTGAAATCTCTGAGGACAGGAAAAGCTGAATATCTGTAAACAAATATATTTGCTTTTCTTCAAAGCTAGAAGTGATTTTTTGTGAACCTTGCTTTTGTTTGCATTAGACTGCAGTATGTGTGATTAAAAGTTACTTTGTTTTTTTAAACATATTTTAACATCTCAGTACCAAGTTCATGTCAGTTTTTTCACTGAGTGACCCAATTATTGTGATCTGTGCTGTTAATGTTTACAGACTCTAGAACAATCAAATTTTACTGTGACAATTGCAAAGAAATGGTTTCGGTTCAAAGTACAGAATATTATTTTGATTATTTCCTCTTTCACAAAGTAAACAGAGCTGTTGTTTTTCATAAGCAGAAGAATGTTAGCCTGAAGACCAGCAGTGTGCTCTGTTTTTAATAACGCAGTCCTTTTGTATGAACTTGTATTATCTCCACCACTGGATTTGGATTCCTCTACAAATCCCCACAAACATACAAAATTGAGCAGGATTCCTGTTATTAAAGAGCTGTACCTGCTTTCTGCTCACTGAGGGCCTCACATGGCACAGTCAAATTGTAGAGGGTGAGCTACAATAATCATTAATGGTTCAAGGTGTTTACCATCCTTCATTTGGTGTCTGTCTTGGCTGTATCGGTATATACATGTTTGTTTCAGACATCATCATACATTAAAGCATTTCTTAAGTTCCTGGTGTTATTTGGGTCACCATGTCCCTTTTGTAATTCTGCTTTCTGCTCAAGTTTTTCAGCTTAGAGTTTTAATTTGATTCACTTGATATGATGTATGGTGTCCTTACAGGAATGTGTTTAATGAGCAGCAGAAACTCACTTACAAGCTCTTTTTTTGCCTCTGAGGCTGTAAACATACAGACAATCCATGTTGTAGCTGGAGCTGTTAACAGCCCGATAGGAAAACTGTGGGCAAGACTCAGGATTTGAGAGAAAGGGAGTAAAGCTTTGCAGTTAAGATGCGAAACAATACAGTGCAAATACTGAAAATATTATTATGGTGTATCACATCTCTGAGAAGGTACCTTAATGTTTAAATTTTACTGTCCTTGACAATATTGTGCAAATCTCTGGATTTTGTAGAAACTCACTTACAAAACCATGGTCTTGATTCTGTTGGCCTTGAACTGGGAGTTATGATTATTAAATACTTTGTTTTTTGTTGCTGTTCTGCAGGTACTCAGAGAAAATCCCCAATCACCATTCAAACCACCGACCAATCGAATTTTCCTCCCATGGCGGAGGAACCAGTTCCAGCCCTTCAGAGGAGACCAGTGGAGTCCGCAAACCCTCTGCCAACAGAGGCAAGAGACGCAGACGTAACCCCGAGCTGGATGAGTCTCAGTATGAGACAGAGTACACTACAGGTGGAGAAACAGGCAACGAACTGGACGGAGAAGAGTGGGATGGGTGAGACTTTAGCCTCCTCAACTGAACCGGTGTATGTCTGTGCAGCTCATGCGCTCTCTGGATTACAGATGGATAAAGATGAATGTTGATTGCAGTTAAATGCTGTCACCCCCTATGGACCAGACCTAATTTCTTTGACTTGGGTCAGCAACTTTAGGCTTAGAAAATCAAGCCCACATTAGAGTGACATGATTTAGAGAAAAATGCAGCTAGGTTTTGTTTTTTGGATAGAAACATTGGAATACAGACTGGTGAATAAACAGATGTTTAAACAGTAAAGTGTGGAAAAGGCTGCAGTCTGTGTATGCTCCACTCCATCCAGGAGAGCAGTTAATCCTCTGAGGCATGCAACTTCACATGGGTTTTACTCGGGCATAATGATAGAATTGGGCCAAAGGTACAAAACATGAGTCAATGTAGTTAACGAGGAAAATTTCATTTGGCTATTTTAACATTTGGCTGTGGTCCAGCCTGCCCAGACTTCGACAAATAAGCCTTAGGGAGACATTTGAAGCCTAACTTGCAATCATTGAAAGCAGCTCTTACAATATACCTCTTTGACCTGTGCACTGTGTTCCTGTGGTTGAGAAAAACAACTGATAACATAAATACAGGTTGTAAGGTGTGATTCTCTTGAGCAGGAACACTGAAAGTGTTTTGAGGTCAGGTTAATTTCTGATGCTAATCTCTCTCCTCTCTCAACTCTCTATCTTTTCGCTCCTCTTTCTCCCCCTCCAGTGAATACCCAGAGATAACATCTGATGCTCAGCGTCATGAATATAAGAGAGAGTTTGATGCCGACCTCAGAGAATACAAGCGCCTTTGTGCTGAGATGGACGACATCAATGATCAGCTAAACAAACTCAGCCGACAGCTGGACACACTGGATGACACCTCTGCCAAATACCAGGTCAGATATAGAGAGAACCAGCCTAAAAACATCTTGGTATTGTTAGCAAAGGATGAGCCTTAACAACTCAGCAAAGCAAAAGTGAAGATCATCCACCTCTACTGTGATTCAAACTGTGGATTGAGATGAATAAATAAGTCATAAGAGTAAGAAAAAAACTAAATTCTTGTGTAAGGTCTAAACATTGGAGGGCCTGAGTTGACACAAAAAATAAAAATTAATCCTCATTATTAACTTAAATGTTTCCACAGGCTGTAGCAGAGGAATATAATCAGCTGAAGGATCTGAAGCAGGTGAGGAGAGATTTCTGATCATACTACATTTATTGCAGTTATTTTTTAGAAGTACAACAGATTATGTTCTTAACATTCAGCTACAAATGTCACCTTATTTAGTTTTTATTAGGGCTGGGCAACGGTTAAAACTTTTAATCGTAATTAATCGCATGATTTCCCTGATTAATCGCAATTAATTGCATTGTAAATTCAAAATCTA
>JAPZDY010000021.1:9623191-9648651 GCA_029783645.1 Ctenochaetus hawaiiensis
ACACACACACACACACACACACACACACACACACACACACACACACACACACACACACACACACACACACACATACGCACACGCACACACACATGCACAGAAAGAATGCCTGGCTGCCTGACTGGCTGCCTGTTTCCCCCCTGACCCCAGGCCAGCCTGAGAGCAAGGGGGGAGTTAACCTCAACACACTAAGACAAAAGAAAGGGGCCTCGGGTCGACGCACAGCGAACGCATGGCACTCACACTGATGTTCTCCACTCCACTCTAATCCTAAAGAATTCCTCTGACTTTGTTGACCCAACAATAACAGGGAGGGCCTGTTGTTGTTGAGCAACTTGTCAAGAGGTTATATGATACGCCACGAGCTCCTTTTCACACCTGCTGCACACACTCACAGGTCTGTGTGAGGGATGAACTGGACAGGTGTGTTTTTGCGTGTATATTTTGAATAGGGTGATTGGTTTTGTATGTCCATGAAAAGTTGTTGGACCGGCATGAAAAGATATGTCAAAATCGATGCAGGAAAGTCGAGATATTCTAACTTGAAGTCCATGACTTACCACCAGCTCAGTGTTCAATGCCCACTCAGGAAGTATAGCAGTGTGCCCTACGTGAAGTGAGGTGGAAAGTGAGGTTATAGAGGTCAGTGTGCGTGGGTGGGTGGGCATGTAATATGCCACTCTTTCATGCAGGAGACCAGAGTTCACCTCCCACTGCAGACTGGCAATCAACAATTGTGTTCTTTCACCAACCTTAGCCAAGCGTTTTACTTGGCTGGTTACATGTAAACCATATTTTATTTGCCTTAAAATGTGATCTTCCCAAATGCCAACAATTTAAAGTCTCAAATCAAAGTCAAGACATCATCTAAGTTATTTCTTGAGATTTATATAAATGTTTTCCAACCCTGTCCCCGAAAAGTTAAAGTACCCATATGCCACACCTCCTCACCTTTTTGCCATCAGGGCTACAGTTAGCAGCAGTTGCCTTTCACTTCAACAACAAGTAAAGAAAAATACCTGTCCAGAGTTAATGCAGTGCAGAGGGTCATCAGAGAGAAAACAAGAAAATATTTTCTCACTAAACGATGCTGCAGTTTCACCCGAATAAGTGAATAAAGTTATAGAGTTGTGTATTTGTGCAGCAGCTTCTCAGTCAGGCCCGGCCTCCAGAAACACTCCACTCTGGGAACATTATAAAAATTCTGTTTCATGCAAAAAGAGCAAATTTATTATACAGTTTATAATATAAACCCCCCCAAGTGCAGAACGAGTGAGCAACATTTTTATTATGTGTTTTCCTGAAAACCACAAACTCTAAAATATCAACATGAGGGCCTACAAAACAACTTTTTTTGTTATTGTTGGCATATAGCAAAGACTTGTGTGATAGAGACACTTAAACATTGATTTTGACCTCATGGAAACTTTATGTTACTCTGTAAATTATTTCTAGCACAAACAAAAGCATTGTTACATGCTCCTGTCGCACAAACCAAACTGTAATTTGCTGTGCAACCTATCCATCGTCTTGGTAGTTGGCAGTGCTCCTGAGGAATTTCTGTCCTGCTTTGTCTGTCAGACTGACTGCATTGTCATGTGAAGGACTCCACAAAAAAAAAAAAAAAAAAAAAAAGGGAGGACAAAATAAACAATCGGAGCATGCAACCAAGGTTTCCAATAACAGCCCCCAAACCGAAAAAAAAAGAAAAACTTACAGAGGAGGTATTCACTACTGCATGCCTGGTTAAACAAACCTCTATGTACTGAAAAGTGTTTGCTCATCACATGGTTTTAGAGGAATTCCCCCAGAATGACACAACATTTCATCCCTGTGATCTCTAAAAGATCATTATGTCTCTCAGAAGATATCAGAAGAACAAAGAGGTAAATGTGGTCAAAAATGCTGATGGGAAGGGCAAGGATCTCTCTGAGGCAATTTTTGTCTGTGAGGTTAATTCGGCCTTTTAAATGTGAGCATAAGGTAACTTTAACCCACATCCGTCACAGCGAGACTCATTGTGCATGGATAGGCCTTTTGTTTGGTTAAGAGGTTATCAGGGGCCAAGCTAAGCTGCTGTATTAGTGCTTTCCTTTAAGCCTCTGTGTATGTGTATTAGTGCAGAGGTTGGACCATGTGGGATGGTGTTCGATTTGTGCTCATGGCAGCAACTTGAAAGGCTTTAAATATGTAAAGACTGAATTGCTAAACGTGCTTAAAGACTATAACTTAATTTGCTATTTTGAAAGCTCTAGGTTGAGTGTTGTTCATGAGAAATTATGAAAAACTTTCTGAAAGAAGGGCTACAAACCTTCATTTAAAGTTTTGTCAAAGACACTGTCAGTGACTGCAAACCAAAGTTAAATATGTGGTGCCTCTTTTTTGCCAAACATATTAAATGTAATATAAAATGCATCTACGTAACATTTGTATGAGGGCACCTGTATTTTAGGAGAAAGAAGAGTTCTTCAGTGCTAAAATACTCTTATGAGCTTTTTTAAACCAATTTATTGAAAGTTAATATAAAAAAATATCCTCAGCTGATGAAGAAATACTGACAGAGTGTGTCAAAATACTTCTTACATTGTCTTTTAAAAATAGTCTTACTGAAATGTTGATTTAAAAAATGAGCACAGATTATGTGAAATGTTTGCCCTGTTGTTATTTATATGCTTCAAAGGTCATTTAATCTCACAAGTCATAAACAAGGCTCTTGTTACCTTTTTGGCCTTGAGATGTATTATTTTATAATTATATTTAAGCTTTCGATAAAAACATTGAGCCTGAGAGTGCATATGAGTTGCAGAAATGTCATTGTGCACTAAAATGTGTTGCAGAAATGTGTATTTTGAATGTCTGAGAATGACAGACTGAGCATGAGCTCTTGTGCATAAGTACTTATGTACCTTACATATCCGTTTAATGTGTGTGTGTCTATGTATGTATGTCTGTGTGTGTGTTTCTTGCTCTTTGAACTGCAGGTCAGGAATGCAGCTGCTCTCAGCGTGAAGTCGACTGTGGAGGAGTCTGTGCATTCTCAACACAGTCAGAGCCCAGAGGCATCCGAGTGAAACAGACAAACCTTCACTGCAGTCACCTGAACACCAAACCACACACACACACACACACTGACAGGCACACTAGCATGAAGACACACCTTCAATCTAATCAAAATGTTCACCTACATAGACACACATATAGTCTGTGTGCGTGATAACTCCCACACCGAGTGCTTGAGCTCTAAACACGCTGACTTGATGTGGGTGGTCAGTCCAGGTCTTTAATTGAAAAGTTTAAGAACTTTAATTTTTTTTTGCAAACAGTCTCACAGCTCTTGACTGATGTTCTCTCAGTATTTTACCTCGCTATCACTGATGGACACTTTTATATGAGCTTGTGTGTGGGCAATTCAGCATGTGTTTTACATTTTATTATTATATGCTTTCAATATATTTTTATGCTGATGACTATGTTTTTACAGGTTTCACCTGGCTGCAACAAATTTTCCCTTTAGGGGCAATAAAAGTAAAGTTGAAGCTGAATAGGCTCCACTAAACCTTCCAAAATAAAGAGCACACACACACACACACACACACCACACGCAGACACATAAACATTCAACGTACATACAGGTTTAACCAGCTCGTCAGAAAAGGCTTGAGGAGTCAATGAATCAGTAGGAAATATTTATACTAAAAAACCGCAATATATAAAAAGTCCTTGATTAATGATGTAACAAAAAAAGAACAAAACAGTATTTTTTTTTTTTTTACTGAGTATGACCCTTGTTTGAAACAACTAAGGTCATTTTTTGCAGCCTGGACTTAAGTCTAGAAGTTTGTTAACTACATTAGTTAAAGTGCAGAGGAATTTGAAAACCGGGGTTAAACTTTAACTCTGGCGGGTAACTCTGGGTGAACAAGCACAAGCACATGACTCCCTGCTCCTTCCTCATTAGCCCCACTGCCCTTTGGCCCAGAGGCCAGAGGAAAAAAATCTACCCCCCCCCCCCCCCAACTTCTCACAACACTCTCTCCATCCTCGGGCCTTTGACCTCAAGCGAATGACGAAGCAATTTAAAATACACAGGGCAGTGGAACCTGCCAAAGAAAAACATCTGCTGGAGTGACTCCACAGCAACACACGCTGTCCAATCAATATTTGCCCTCCTCCCCGCCCAGGACCTGCTGGAGATGGTGGGAAACTTCCCATTTGGTGTTTCTTTGTTGTCATTCAAATCAGCTATCTTGTGTTCGCTGCAAGCAAGGTATCAACCCATTGTTTGTAGAGGAGTCAATAGAGCTGTTTACTGTAACAGTGATGGAGCTTTTTTGCAGTGTGTACTGTAGAGATAAGATACATTTATGTAATGCAGCTGTAAACTGAATGGAAAAAAATCAACCTTTGGCTCAACAATTGAACTCTGATGTTAACGACATATTGCTTTGTTTTTTAGTAGCTTCAACGTTGCATAATTTTTAACCCTTTCTGGAAATCCTGTACTACTTTTTAAAAAAATTCATTTCAGGGTCAAGAAGGTTGAAACCACTCTCGTATGTTCTGAAAGTTCTGAGCAACAACCATGAGGCAATTAGCTAGCCTAGCGTTAGGACTGTAAGCAGAGGAATCAGCTAGCCTGCCCCTGATGTTGGCAAATATGTCTAACTGCACATTTCATTGACTGACATCTTGTATCGCTTTTTTTTCCACTTGTAAAAAAACCCCAGAAAGAATACACTGCACAGGCTTTTTGCAACTTAATGTTTAACAGTGTTCAGCGCTTGTTTTAAAACTATGTATCTTTGACGTTCGGTGCTGGGTAGGCAGTTTAAAACCAGTTTATCCAGATTTAGCTGGAAACGTGGCTGAAAAAATAAGACGAGCCAAATTTGAACAAATTTACAGTAATTGAATACA
Source organism: Ctenochaetus hawaiiensis (assembly GCA_029783645.1). Taxonomy (NCBI): domain Eukaryota; kingdom Metazoa; phylum Chordata; class Actinopteri; order Acanthuriformes; family Acanthuridae; genus Ctenochaetus; species Ctenochaetus hawaiiensis. Next base: position 9,628,109 of record JAPZDY010000021.1, read on the forward strand.
TAAACAGTGACTTAATACAATTAAGTTTTTCAGTTTAATCTAACACAATATGTTCAGTCGTCAACATAATTAGTAGATTTAGTCTAAAATGAAAAAAAAAAATCCTGAGTAAAACACCAAGAACAAATAACAACCGTGTTTAATTTTTTGTTTGTAATGACTGATAAGTGATTAGAGAGAACTGAAATAGTGTAGTTGCAGCTGTAACACCAAAACAATGGGCTAAAAAAGCAACAACACCAAGTAGAACTGACATCGCTGATACTCTACAAGCTTTCGCATGTGCTCATTTGATGTGTTGTTAATATAGGAGCAGTTTTAGTTAAGTGTTGCCATTGATTCTCAGAGTAAGTTAAAGCAATAAATAATCACCAGGCAGCACATCCTTGTTTGTTGTCTAACATCATTTTAGTTTCAATAGACTTCCGTTGCAAACACTGAGCCTTTGTGAACTGCCGAGGCCACTGAGGTCCATATGCATTTCTGTCATCTGCATGGAGTGCTAAAATGGTCATAATTACTTTTATGTGTTGCTTTCTTTTCATGATGGAAAACCATGAACAAAACATCACAATAATTACACCCATGACCTTCATGCTTTCAGTAATTTTAACATTGCATGGTATCTTTTGAAAATGGATCTGGCCTCGAATTTAAAAACTCTAATGTTGTGAACAATGACTATGAGTGTGTAATGATGAGCCCTATGAAGGATCTGTGAGGTTGAAGCGGCTGATGTGTAACAACTAGCATTACTTAAAAAAACACTCAGCTCAGTCTTTTGTTCCAGATGTAAAGTTATTAGCACTGACAGGCTGTCAATATGCTGTCAGCAGAGAGCCTATTTGAGAGATGAACTTGGCGACATGGCATTAACCTGATTCTCTCTGTAGCCATAACATATTTGATTGAGTTCTTCAACACCAAGTTCAATCTCTTGTAAATCTGTGTCCAATCTGTTGCTGACTAATCTTGCCCTCTGCCAATGTCCAGACTTTGCCTGTAGCCCACCTAAGGTGCTTAGGTTGACAGAAAATTAACCTAATCAGCTCAGTGAAGACGACTCAAATGCTTTAACAGGATTAGGACAAGGCCACTCCCCTCGCCATCTTTCACCTCTAAACACCTTATAGCTGTAATCTACTGGTTTACAGGCTGACGAGCTAACTGACCTCTTATAGCTCATCTGTTCTGTTGTTCTGGATGTTGATCTGTGGTTTGTTCAGCTCGTGCTAAAGAACATCCAGTGACTTCCTCAAACACAGGATGGCTTTATTATGCAGCTCTGAAGTTTAGATAAATAATGAATCCTGGCGATTAAGTTTCGAGGACTAAACCAGTGTTTCTGCATATTTTGCTTCATTTACTGCATTTTACTTTGTCTTGAATGACTGTGAGACTTGTAGGGGCATACCATACTAAAGTAGATTTGATAAAAATTAGTTTAATAAGCAATGGCCAACACCATAAACTACATCCCCAAAATGATCAGACAGTTGAATTAACACCTCTACAACAGTTTCAACAATAACTGAGCATTATAAACCTCATCAGGATTTACTGAAGCATCATCATATGCAGTTGCATTAGTTTTAATGTGAACTGACAACTGAGTGCAATAATATATTTAATTTATGACAGTAAAACTAATTTCTGCTCTTTCTGACAGGTTTTGATAGTTGTTGTGAATGGATTACAAAGATTTAAAATCAGTATGCATCTGTCCCATAATAACCATATGATAAGAGCAACAATATAAAAAAGAGATTGCCTATCTCAGGTGAGTGTCAAGTCTCTACAAGTTTATTTTCATAATGCAGTGCAGTCAGTAGAAAGAAACCAGTGGCTGCACGTACAGTGAGAGATTATAAATTCTTCTCGTCTATAAATGCTTCTGACCCGAAAGTAAGGCAACGTCTGTCCTTTCAGTGACATGAATATGAAACAGCTAAATCTATGAGATTGTGCTGTTTTATATTTATATCCTTTTATAGATTGATTAAAGTTGATAGGAGACACTGGCACAGTTTGATACTTAAAAAGGATTTGCACACCCAGGGGCAGAGAGGAAAAGGTCCTGCAAGTTTCTCAGAGAGGCAGATCTGAGAACGCTGTCGGGGGCGTCCTCAGATCTGAAAATGAAGGAAGCTTAAAGCAGCTGAAACATCTGGGCTGAATTTCGAGATTGAAAACTGAATTAAAAAGGATATCACATAGATTTGGATATTTGGGCCCTTGTGTGCCTTTGGCGGCTATGGTTAAAAGCCTTTTTTTCAAGTTTAACCTTACTATTGAAAACCTTCTAATAAAGGACAAAATGAAAAAAGCCTTCCTTTGTCATCAAGCACCATATTCTGCAGTAAGCCTGATAAATGTTAACCTTATAATATTATCACAAACATTTTGTTGTAGCCTGATGCTCATCAAATTGAACAAAGCACCAGGATGATTTTCAGATTTCACACTACTTTCTCAACCCATAGACAAGCAGACATGCAGTCCTTTAGCAGGAGCTTGAGCATGAAAATCCCCGTAATGGGGCTCAGTGTCACCAGCAGCAAGGTTTTGCTCTCTATGTGCTGGTTGTGATGGTGAGAAGGCTTGTGGGTCTGAGCTGTTTGCTGTCATTATCTGAGTGGGTGAGAGCACAAAGCGGATGTGATCGGCCATTTAATTGAGGTCAAATCTCTTCCATGCTTCTCCATGCCAATTGTACCCCATCCTCCTGACCTCTCCATGGGCTAGCTGATGTCCGAAAGCTCAGGAGAGAGGTGTCAGGTCAGCCTGGCAACGTCCCAGAGCACAGAGCAGAGAATGGAGAGATAGAGGGAGGAGGAGGAGATGAGAGGGGATATGGAGTGGTTGTGACAGGTGAGCTAATGGCTTTGAGAAAGAAAGGGCGCGGGACGTAGACGCAGGCTGTGATCTCTTTATACAGCTTAGTGAGGGGACAACTTATTAAAATGAGGAACGGATGCAGAGAGTAAATGAGTTGACCTAAAACCCCTGGGTCACTGCCCCCCTCCTCATGGATGTGTGTGTGATTGCACCCACCCCCACACTGATTGACAGCCTCTGTCGCTGTCTAATAATGGCTTGAGTATTTTTCCCAGGCACTGAAAAACTCCCCTGTCCACAGGCTCGGACGCTGGCTGTTACATGTGGGGGTAGAAACTTGTCCAGAAATGTGGTGCTTAAATGTTACCAGATGAGAGTTTTACAGCTGTACATCATCCAAAAATGACTGTTTAAATACCAAAATCAGCGAGTTCTCATGAGTTCTGTTTGACTTCCTTATCTCACTTGTTCATTAGTGCACGTTTACTTAAATGCACATTTGATCGCACACACCAATTTTATCATGAGCAAGATTAGATTGAAACTATCACACTTTTATGTTGGATCAAGGTTAAAGTAAAGTTTTATTATTTCAACTAAGAAACTTGAATGTTTGAATTACATTCAAACTTAAAACCTTGCAGAGTTCAATGGGTTCCAGTGGGGCGCTGATTACAATGCAAATACTCAACTACTAGATAAAATACTAGGTAAAAATTCTTGGTGCTTTGAGTATTTCCATTTGATATTTTATACTTTATCATCCATTACATCAGATAAATGTTATTATTAGATACTTCACTGATCAAGATTTTACAAATAAAACATTAAAAATTAAGAAAAGTAAAATGCTTTGTTAATTTTAAAAATGTATGAATAATTATGATGAATATAGTTACAATGAGTCTAATACTAATACCCAATATGGTAATTTCTGTATTTTTTGTTATAGTTTTTGGGATTGGCTGTCAAAGGCTCTGAATGGATTTCTCCCTGAAGGTAATCTTATTATTTTATAATTTCTATTATTATTATGTACAATTTATGGCCAAAACAGGTTAAAGTCATATGCAGTCAATCAAGTTACATTTTAAATGATTTGTAATTAAGATGACTGTCACCTCTCTACTCTTCACCTCTGCTTTGGTAAAGAGACAAATAATACTTTTTCTTTATATAATTTGACCCTTACTGTTACATCATGTAAAAGGATTTTGCAAATGAATCAAATAATGAGCTTATAAAATAAACTACTCCTGTACAATAAAACTATTCAGCTACATGCAAAGTTGCTAAAATTAGCTCCCTCTAAGGCAACTACAATAGTAAAGTATTACTCATACATTGATGCATCAGTATAATCTTATATTGTAATATATAACAAATCATAGCTCTATCAAATGAGAAGTTAAACTCTGATCATTCAAGTACATTGTATTTTTTTATTGTTGCATTGCTACTAATACTTAGGTAGAGGTTATTAAACATTCCTTTATTTCTGTATATAAGCACATAGATAATGAGTCACAAATGATAAAAATACCTCTTTCTCCCTGTGGAACATTTCAGCATAATACGGCCTCTTTGATACAAGAGTCACCCAGAGGTTACAACCATCATGTTATATAAAAACCTTTGATGAACTCAAAGGCTTAACATAGATCTTAGGGTGAGGGAACACAAAATGGAACGATAATTGTATCATCTGCTGTAATAGCAGCTATTACAACAATAGTGATGGTGACCTGGTGGTACGGGGGGAGCGGGGAGGATGGGCCCTCTGAGGTGACCTCTGCTCGGGAAAGGGGAAGCACAGGCAAGAGTCAGGGCGTCAGGGTCCTGCCACCTCGTCTGGCACTCTGAACTCTCCATTCACAGGCTAACACAACAGCCAGGCTTCACTGTGACCCTGTGGGTGTGACACTCAACCTTTGCCTTAACCTCCTGACCGCCGGTCACAGCTGCAGCTGACCGGTTCGGGTAGGTCAGGGCATGGGGTCGTCTTGAGGGGGGAGAAGGGACAGAGATGATTGAGAGATGAGGAAAGAGAGATGATGGAAGGGTAGAAAATGGAGGTATGAGTGAGAGGTAAGGATTGATGAATGGGTATGTAGGGAAGGTTAGAGTGTTGGTATATTCAAATTACAAAAGACAGTGCAATTTCTCAGTTACCTTCCATTTTGTTTAATGTAGGCTGCGTAATTACAATGTATATATATTCAGCATATAGACACATGCATATTGAGGAAAAAACTGACATCATTTGAAATGACCAAACAAGTTTTAATATCTGAGTGCTTTTGAAAAAATATTTTAACTCTCAATGGGTTTTCAATTCTGGAAACAAAAAAATTCATCAACGGCACAAATACAACCATAAAAACAATAACCTCAAAGAAAGTTCAAAAATATATAAATATACCATACATGTTTATTTCCAGTTTTTCCAGTATGTTGTCGACTAACAATTGCTGTATAATGAATAATAATTATTACTTTTTCATGTAAATGGCCCACCCTTTTTCCAGTGTATGTTGAAAACATTTATTTTGAAGGGGAACTGCACCAATTTTACACATCCTAGTTGTTTGAGGGTTGTGCTGTGTAGTACTTCATGTAAAGTTTTAAACCACAGAGGCAGCTGTGTGAATTATAATAAATTGCCTCGAGTAAAAAATGAATATAATCTGAGGTTGTGGAGTTAGAGAAAAAATAGCAGATATTTGTAGCCTGCTCCTCATGCTACATTAGCTGCTACTAGTGTAGCATCTGAATCTTGAGCCAAACTACTGACAACTGACATTTCAGTTAGGGCCAAAGTGAGTCCAACAAAGCCATACAAATGCACTGACTAATTGGTGGAGTGCTTTTTCAACCTTAAGAAAAATCTGATATCAAAATTATGCTCTTTTCTAAAGGATCAGCTTTACTTCATTTTTTTAGCTTTTTTTCTGCCTCAGAATCTCACCATGGTTATTTTCAATAGAAAATCCCACAATGTTTTTTGTTGTTAAACTTACATAGTCCCAGAATAGGATGTGTGTATTTGATATGCCTCCAAGTTTTCTGCAGAGCCTTTGAAATGTTTGTTGGCTGGCTGTCATCTTAATACCATCTGACTTCCTTCCCTGGCTGTGACTCTTAACCAGAGCCTGGTCATTCCTGCTCAAGTCATTCATCTATAAAGTAGGACATAAAATGCATAGTTACATTTAAAAAAAAAAATACCCAAACCAGCAGGTTATTTTTGTTTCTATGACTCAAAAAACAGCACTTTTAAAGCCGGTTTGTGTACAAACAGTGGAAACAGTGAAAGACAGAGAATAGATGGAGAGGACTATCAAAGTGCTAAGAAGACAATGGACTGGCGTACATTTTATGTGCACATTGTGTGTGCCATTGTTTTGGCCCCCCACCCCCTTCTCTGAGCTCACAACTGCGGGTACGATCAGGAGTGGCTTTACAAAGTCAGCTTGTGCGGGAAAATGGACATGTGCGCTCTCGAGGTCGGCCCGGAGGTCCTCAGTGGGGTCAGTCCTCAAGTCAGATGTACACATTCATGACAGCATGACAGCTGTTTCTCTGAAATAGGGCATGTGTCATGTGATGTGTGACTCCTATTAGACAAGTTAAGCTTTGGAATCCTGTTCATTTTATCAGTAACTCTCGCAAGGAGTGAAAAAGCAGCACAGACAACGCGTTTTGTGTTCTACTGCCCTAAATTCTCTTTATTTACCTCTTAAGGATAAAGAACTGCTGAACAAACTGCTGATGATGTCACAGATGGATTGACAGATAAATAGATGGAAAAGAGACAAATAGGTACATAATTTCCTTATGAGGATATAAAACAATATCAAAACATAACTTCTTACAATAGCTTATAAACAAGATAATAAGAGTTTACAGCTGTACTTGTAACCCTGTATCACTGTATAATATTCACTTTCATAATTTAATGATTTAGCATGCTAACATTTATTTGAATACTAGGCAAAATAGCTAACCTAATATCAAACTGGAATCTCAATACATACTTGGTCAAATGTTTCTATTCTATTTGGTATAAACAGGATATTGTCATAGTTGAGACCTTATTAACTATATTCATATATACCAGTAAAAAAAAGAGAGCCTATAATTGAACCTTGGGGGACACCACATTTAAAAGGAACAAGAGACAAAGGCCAGTTTTCAAATGTGCATGACAAGTTATGTTCTTTCAACTGTTATCATGTTCTCACAAAACAAATAACAGTTTTATATCGTTAGTAATAATATAATATATAGAGATTTAGTCATTTATTTCATAGTTTTCTGCTCTGGGCAAGGCAAGGAGGGCTCCCCACCAAAAAAATCTTGCATGGGGCCCTGTGTTGTCCAGAGCCATGGCTGGTCAAGGGATGACCAAGTCACTGGGACTCATTCTCTGGGCTCAATAGATATCTGTGCTAAATTCATGGAATTTAGAATTCATCCAGTAATTGTTAAACAATTTCAGTATGAACCACCCAGCCCGCTGACTAACAGCCCCATCCATATAACCAAGCTGCTACCATGGCTAAATGTTTATATTCTGTTATATTTGGTCTGCAGTCAAGAGGCTTTTATCCTTTGGGTGCAATAACTAAAATTACTAAAATTTACATGATCAACTTGAATACAGCATGACATTCTGGGTAATGTATATAAATAAATATGACTGCAGCTGATTCTCAGTCTGAAGAATCACAAAATGGTCTCCTCCTTCCTCCACTCTGATGCCTCCCCTGCAGCTTTCGAAGATCCACTCTGGGGCTGGTGACTCTCTGTCATGGCTGCCACTTTCTGCTCCAACCTCCACACATGCTCCCTGTACTTCCTGCGGATCTGCCGGTACGAACTCAAGGCTTTGCTGGAATGGAAGAAACCCAGTAAGACTGAATTAACTACACTGTCAATATCTGTGACACTACAGAACTACTACATTTCAGTTTTAGTTGTAGATGCAGAAAGATGATGATGAACAAAGACAAAAAAGCAGACTCTTAAAAACTTCTCAAGAGAAACTTACCTGTGAGCTTGTGTGAGCCGAGCAATCTGTTCTCCACTGTCACTCTTTGGAGAGTTGGTGTCAGTCAGAGCTGTGTTTAGTGAGTCGTAGACTAAAGCCAATCTCTTCTTGAGAGCTTGTTCCCTGAAAACAAAAGTCAGATCAGATGAAGTATTCTGGAGGAAGTATTCTGTATTACTTAGGAAAAAAACAATACCAAATCCTAATCCACTAAACTTTTGCTTCAATAAAAATAACAAGGAAAATGCTCTTTAAGTTTTTAGAATGAAAGTACTCAATGCAGTAAAAATGGGCCCTGTGACTGTTGTACTAATATGCAGTAATACATCAACATATTATTAGTAATCCCTTGTTAATATGAAATCAGGACTTGATGTAGCGTCCAGTCTTTTAACTGTGTTCACAAGACAGTTTATCATTATTATTACTATTATTTTTATTATTTGCTGTTATGCAAGAGCACATTATGTCTGTCCATTCTGCTGAAGGTACTGAAGAATCATTAAGATCCTTTTAATAAATTCTTTAGCACAAATCTGATGTAATACGAAATGTAAACAGCTGTGCTTTATTTGGAGGTATTCACTCCTCAAGGCCAGACGAGACAAAGGATGCTCTCTAGAGCACCAGATGGAGAGAATTTAAAAGCTATTAATGCTCAAAGTCTGCATTTCTGCTGATAGTGTTCCTGAGCAACAAATAAACATAGGCAAACATAGGCGTCTGAGTGATTCATTTTCTAAACATCTTAACAGGTCCTGTGTTACATTTGTGAAAGCCTGGATTTCTCCAGGTGAGGTTACAGCCACTGATTGATCACATCTTCTTGTTTAGACAAGGACAGCTGGTCAAAGGCTAATATTTAAATAATGAACCATTTAACCATCTTTTATCAGGAGTATTTCATTGTAAAAAGGTCATGATTCTTATCATTCATGCATAGTCAGACAAAATCAGCCCTCTGCTGAATGTTAGAGAACAGAAAAATGACAGTGTCTCACCTTTGCAGGACTGCCTGCAGCTCTTTGAGAATGGGTCTGGTTCGAGCAATGTCCCCATCACTTCCCAGTTTAGCTGAATTTTCACAGAGTTGCTGAAACATAAAATTCCATTAGGTTTATCTTTAAAGCTTTAAAGTTTGTTCAGCTTGTGACTGAATAAAGCAAGGAGGTGTTGCTCATGACCCTTTGTTACACTTCTGTGAGCAGTTCAACCAAAGATTGATTTTCCCCTCATGAACTGCTGCACTTCAATGGGTTTTAGGGGACTGAAGGGGTTTAAAGTATCTAGTATATTAAAATAAAGTCAAAAGACTGAGGGGAAAAGTTAGAAAAAAAATCCATTTTTGTGGAGCAGCTTTTTTTCTTCTTTCCCATCATGTTAATGACCTTGCAACCCCTCACATTTATGTGTCTCTAGGGACATGGCCTTTAGTTTGGAAACAGTGATCTTAAGGTTGAGAGAGGACAGCACACAGCAGAATCACATTTTTTATGCTTCATTTAGAGGCAGCTGTGGTTTTGGTTGAAACAGAATAAAGTCTGTAAGATCAGTTACTGAGCGATGCCAAGAGATGTCGAGTCAAATCATGTGCATCTGGATAAAATCTGTGCTCCTTTAAGGAATTTTTAAAAAAAATACTGAGCATGAGGAGAAGACAGTTTGTGCATGCAGCGGCAGCCATTGTTTCTGATGCCTTGTGTCCAAGGTAAGAGCTAATATAGCTGTCAGTTCTTCCTCATTAGACAGTGACAGAGGTGTGTGATGTGGTATGAATCTGTGCTGCAGCAGCGACAGGACATCCCAGCAGAAGACCTTGTCGAACCAAAATATCTTTCTTGGCCTGGAGGGATTCTGCTTTGGTAGATGTGTGATTTCCCAAGTGGGACACCCAGATTTGAATCGGGTCTGCCACAATAGACCAACGTCCTGCTCCCTCTTGCTCATTTCACCTTGACTTTGTAAAAAATTAAAACAGAAAGCCTCTGTTGGTGCTAAAGGAGTCTGTCCTACCTGTTGTTCGGTCTTATGATCCTCCAGCTCCTCTCTGAGGCTTTCTGGAACGAAAGCTCCAGCTGCCTCCTGGGCCTTCTGGGCCATTAGACTCCACTCCAGACACCTCAGCTCTTTCTCCTTGAGGCGAATTAGAGCTCGCAGGTCGGACATCTCCTCCTGAACATAAAGAGTTAAATCATAGTATACAAGGAGTTTAACGCATATACAGTAAGGTTTTCGTATGTAAAACTGTGGTGGAAGTCACTTAATCACAAGTAGCCAGCTTGGTATCATGGCAGGTCGGGAAGCTGTCAAGAACTTTATCAATTGTCTATCAGCTGTCTCAAGTATCTACTAGTTTCTTCTTTCACCGTAAATTAAGACTTAAAGTTCCTACCCTCACAGAGATGAGTTCATAGAAGAGGGAAGCTTTCTCTTTCTTAGTATCTGATGATTTGGTGTTATCTTTTGTCACATGTCCCCCTCTTGATCCAGCCTGGTAACCAGTTTCAGGGCTCATTTTGCCCTCAGCTCCTGGGCTTGGCTTTGGCAGACGAATGGCTGCCCGGTCCCTCTTCAGGCGCTCGATTTTCTGGCGGAGAACAGCCTCTCGCTCAACCTGCTCAGGCATCCTGTTGAGATACAGGTTGTGAGGGCCCTGACAAAAAATTCATCAGTCAAAAGCTCTTTATTATTATTATTATTATTATGTTGTTAAGTCATTCTTGACAGCCTTTAAAACATTCAAAATAGTAACATAGATTTTTGCTCTTTGGACAGAGAGATCTATGTTATATTTATGAACTTTCTCCTTTCTTTTTGCAGTTTAGTCTGTCAGTCTAGTCTGCAGTCAACACTGACACATTTTCATTTCTATCCTTCCTATTACTGCGCCTGAGTGTTCAAAGTGTACTTTAAACGTCACCTCTGCCTCATGGGACTCTGTGTCTCCGTCTCTTCTGTGACCCCCGCTGCTGAGAAGGAGGTGGACAGCTCCTCAGTTCCCATTTTCCTGAGCTGAGCTGATGGACTGTCCGGGTGCTGTCTGTCAACAGCCGCCTCTGGTGAGAGGAAAAACTGTGAGCCTGACTGTGTGTTTGTGCACGTGTGAATGACATGCATACCTATTGTATATGTAAGTGAATGTGTGCACTGAGCGGTATTAAAACATGGTATTCAAACACCTGCTAAGTCTGTCCGCAGAGGAATGCTTTGCTGCTTCTTTGCGTCATAAAGTGACAGCAACTCGCTGTAGGCCTCTTCACACTCTTCACTGTCAATCACAACCGCAAAGACAAAACATGATCTCACTAGCTGAGAGGAACCTAAATCAATACTGTTAGATCGCTGACCTGTGCATGTTCATTATTTTGACATATGACAAAGAATGTTACTGACAGACAACATGCATTTGTGTTCAAACAGGCTGTTATATTTGTGTGTTTTAAGTGTGTACCAGTATTTGAGAGCCATCTGCAGGGCAGAGCAGTCAGACTCAAGTCTACTTAGTGTGATACTGATCTGCTCAGTCTCTCCTTTCCTTCGCTCCAGAGCTGCAGTCAGACGCTCATTTCTGGCCCTCAGCCTCTCGATGCACCTGGGATCATGACAGAGAGGATGAGGAGGACATTACTTGTTTCATAGAGTTTTGTTTAAACAAACAATAATAAAGCTTCTATGGAGTTGAGCCTCAGCCAAAGAATCACTGACTGGCTATTTAAACAGCTGTTTAGATGGTTAATTCATAGCATCAATTTTTGTGGGTCACTGACTAGCTAAGCTACACTACACTTATTCAAACAGGTTACTGGAAAAAATAAGAGAGGAAAGAAGGAGAGAGAAGATAACCAGAGTAATAACTTGTTCTTATGTGTCAGGCATCAAATACACTCCGTGTGCTCTCAGTAGTATGTGAGTGAGTGTATTGTCTGCGCCTTTATCTTTATCTTAGTATAATGGAGTAAAATAAGTCAGAGAGCTATCTTTGCATACCTGTATACAGACAAAAGTAAGTGCTGATTCAGTAACAAAGTAACACTGTCATTCACTTTTTTTTTACTTTTTTACAATATATAAAGTCTAACAAAGGTTCCTAACCAACAAAAAAACTACCGAATGAGTATGATATAATAAATGAGTGTGCAGTTACTTTGAGACACTCTGAGTTGCTCCTCAGACTCACCTGTTCAGTCTCTCTGTCTCAGACTCCAGGCTGATGGGGCTGGCACAAGGACTGCATGAGCTAACAGAGCCCATAGGAGAACAATCCCCGCCCACAGAGGGCGTCCTTCTTCTGTGGAGTAAAGGTGAACCAGGGAAGGGAGGAGAGGCCCAGTAGGATGGAGAACGACTGCCTGACCTCCAGGACTTATGGAGACCGACCAGCTGAAATACAAGAGAAGTGGTGCATCATTTCCTCTTTTCTGCGCACACATTTTTGAACATGTTGATATAGCACATTTTAGGGTTTAATCTTTATAAGTGATAATTTTATATGAAAGCAAAGTATCTCAGCCCACCTTGTTCTTCTCCTCCTCCATCAGGCTGATGGTGCTTTGTGATCTCTCCAGCTCCTCCTGGTGATTCTGCAAATTGCTCCTGAGAGCGGAGACCTGCTTCTCCGGATCCAGGTTGTCTTCCTGGTCCTTCAGCAGGCCTGATGGGCAAGAAATGCCAAACTCTCTCTCCATGTCCTCCAATATCTGCAACCAGTGAGGCAAAATTACTAGGAGTCATAAGATAGCCTGAACATTACATATTTTCTTCTATATTAATTCAATAAAACTCAAAAGACACAGCAATGCTTGATTTCTTTGTGACATTTTTTTTATTTTAAGTAGCTAAAGCTAATCATTGTTGAGATGTTTTTTTTGTGAAACTTGCCAAGAAATTCGTCCTCACATTACTTTTCATCAAGCGTTCATGAGAACTTGTAACAGTTTTAGTACCTGAGTGGCCTTCACCCAGCTCTCCTGAGCCGCTCTCAGATGCTCCTTGTGCTTGTCCTGGTCAGAAGCTGTGATGGGGGCAGCCCAGGACCTTTTAGAGCTGATGGAGTCCTCCACTGATGATAAAACCTCCTGAAGTTTTGTCCACACCACGCCACTGCCCCCTAGTGGAGAAATGTATAGGTGCAATTAATCATATTTTAAGTTGTGAGAGTCAATTTTACATTCTGTCGGACTAGATTGTGAAGAATCATGGATATGGCTTGCACTTCTGTAATATGACATTTTTCAAAAGGCAAAAGTAAATATTTAAAGTGAGGTTTCACTTGTTTATTTGGACTTTTTTTTTGTCAGGCCAGGAAAGATTGGCAACATACATTACAGGTACACAGCATCCCAAAGATGTGTTCTGCTAAATAAAGACAAAATTGTGCTGTGTAAGTACCGACCTCGGCCTGTCAGTGGAGGTTTAGATGTGGCAGCAGGGTCAGAGTTTCTCTCTGGGCTGCTTCTGGCCAGCCTGTGGGACAGCAGGTCTGGGACCAGAGGTCTGGATGGTCGTGGTGGTCTCAGGTCCCCTGGTTCACTGTAGAATACCACCAGCATTAACATTCTTGTGAGTAAAAACCATATTTTTATTTTGAGACACTCTTTGGGCAAACCAAAATAGTATTTGTTGATGAGAAAATATGTAAGAACAAACAACAAACATTGTTCCACTACAATATTTATTTGAAGGGAACCTAGATCAATTCATTCAGATCCACTTTATGCCTTATACTAATGTGAATCATTATCTGTTTACTCTGTTCACTAACATTACCTGGGTGCCTTTAATGAGCCCATTTTCTTGTTCAGCTCAGCGATGATGCTGAGCAGTGTGCACACTTCAGCCTCACACTGAGCCAGTTCTGCTGGTGAGGGCTCGAGGTTTGCCGAGCCCTCAGAGCCAAAGGCCGAATGATCGATTGGTGTATTCACCTCCCTGTCACAGGCTGACCCAGTGTCCAGGCTGTTACACCTGACCAGGCTGAAATTCTGCAGAAACATCATGGATTTTAATGGAAAAAACATAAATTATCTGTGTCTTATCTTAGTCACTGTTTTAGCTTATTACTGTGTATTAATGCATTATGTTCTTGCTCCTTGTTCATAATCATCCTCCGCTGAATAGTGATTCATAATTTAATTCAGCAGAATAATCCCTATATGTGTCCATATTAAAAATCTGTTGTGCTCTTGAACCAGACATTTTTGCTGTAATATTTAGCGGCTATTGTTTCAAGCAGCGGAAAAGGAGGAAACTAAAACATCCGGGATCCAACTTCCTGCCTTCTTGTGGGCCAAACCACCTTTTGTTGTGTATAAGGAATGTCACCGAGTTGCCTAAAACATGAAATTAGAACAAAGTCTGTCCCTTTGACTCTACTCTATGCTTTCAGAATATATGTTTAAATGATTGCAATGTTTATCATTTGGGTGTGTTAAATCTTATATGTACTTGGAAAAAGCAGTTGTTGCATATTTTAAATTCTTCTAGCCAGTAATACATTTACTACTCCCTCTTTTTCCTATTCAGAGTCAAAAAAGGCTATCTAAGCATGCTAAAAGTAAAAATCAAGAGGAACACCTTTGATAGGTCACCTGATAGTCACTCACATTCACAATTTCTAGCACAAATACACATAAACATTTCAGTGTGTGAAGGATACCACACGTTTAACGCACACATACTGTACAATACACCGACAGTCTCAAAATTATCCACTAAACATGTAAAGCTCCAAGTTATGCAACACTCAATATAATACATGACAAATTTTCAAGAAAAATACAAAAAAACTCATCATTTCTTACCTCCATAGTTCTCGATTCAGATGTTTGCAGCAGCAATTTTGCTCCTGTTGTGGTTTATCACTGTCTGCAATGAAACATTTGACAAATGACAGAATGTTTTCTTCAGTCTTGTTTTTGTGCCTGGTTATATTTTCCAACAGTCATTCACTGCAGCAGTCTGCTCTCCACATGTCTGCCAAACAGTGCTTAGTGTGATGAATGAAGTAAGCGGAAAACACTCGGAGAGTCATCTCCACCCTTTCCCCGTCACTTTGTGTCCTTTCCTGTTTTGTCCAGTTAGCTTCCATGTCTCTTCAAGAACAGACTATGAGTAAACTAGATGTATACAGCTTTCCTGTAAGTATCTGTTCTAAGATGTTATGTAACAAGACAAATGCATAATGCAATCAATTTAGACCATGACACTGTCCTAACAGACATGTTAAATTGTGTTTTCTTAATCATTGTGTCAAAGATGATCTCTGTTTAACTACTGTATAACTTTGCCTTAATTGCCTGGCATCAGACAGAATTGCCAAACAGCTTCCATCTACCATCTACATTTGTGTGGTAAATTATTCAAATGTTTATTTATTCTAATAAGCACATACTATATTTTGTATATTATTTATGGTTATGAGAGACTTCAGGATAGACCCACCGCTGTGTCTGCCATGGAGACCTTTAGGTTTCTGTTATTCGCTACATACTAGGACCTAAAGAGGGCATCCAACATAGACTATGTCATCAAAAAGGCTCATCAAAGGATGTAGCTCTGTGCCAGCTGATGAAGTTCAACCTGCTTTTTGAGCTGCTTATCCAGTACTACAGCATTCAATTAGTTCTCTGCACATCCATCAGTGCCGGGTTTGGATTGGCCACTAAACAGGACAGGAACAGACTTCAACAGACAGTCAGGACTGCAGAGAAAATACCCAGAGTCAGGAAAAAGTCAGAAACTGAAACTGCAGACCCATCACATCCTGGACACAATCTGTTCCAACTTCTCCCCTCTGGTGGGCGCTACAGAATACTGTATGACAACACAACCAGGCACATGAATAGTTTCTTTCCCCTGACCATGACTCTTTTAAATCAGTCATAAAATGTAACAAAGCTTTAGGACCAAAACATCCTATTACTTACAATACATACTATAATTTAATAGTTGAAAATGTGCAGTTTTTTAAAAACATATATCATTTTAAACTGTCATTGTCAAATTATATCTTTCTCATACAAGTGTCATTATATAAAACATACATGATGTCCATCATGTATATAGACATGTAAACATCATGTAAAGTACAAAAATTCATACACTCTTTTAATGTATCTTTATCAAGTATTTGTTCTTTAATTCTTTGCATTTTTGATGCTTTTTATCCCTTACTTGTGCTGTTACATTTCAAAGTACAGCTGACTTATGTTTAGACTTTCATGATGTGTACTTTCATAGTGTTGGTCAGTGGTGATAATAATGTTCTGTAGGCTATTTATACATACTTTCCTTTACCATGTGCTATTACAGTAAAGTCCTCTCCAGTCATCCCTATTCTTTCACTGTTCAGTTTTTATTGTCCTCGTTTCCATCCTAAATGTCTGTTTCTGTGTAAGTACACCAAGAGCAAAACTGGAGTCAGTTTTTGTCTTTGGTCAGTGAAACCGATTTTTATTCTTCTTGAAGTACGCAAAAGAGCCTATAACTTTCTCATTAAACTTCATTACCCATAATGCAATGACATTTCGCGGTTCCGGATGACCATTTCCGGCACGGAAGTTGCCTGATCAAAACAAATGTTCGCTCGTCTGTGACAGATTTTGCAATTTTTAATGAGTGCCACTTTATCCGAATCCTAGAAGTTTCGCAGTTACTTATCACGTAAGTCAACCGGATTATTTCAGGTCTATCAAGCATCTTGAACGTTTTTTCAGTTGTCTGCTTTAGTTTCTCTGTAAGCTAATGCTAACAGCTTGCATTGCTACTTGGCTGTCTTCATACATCTCCTGCCTCACAGTGGTAGTTCATTACTGGATTTGTGGCTTTCTGGGTGCGACGATTAATGCATTTCTAAGCCAAAAGTCTTCCATATTTTGCTAACTTAGACACCGTACACCGCGTCCATCCAAAGAGAGACGCAGCTTAATTTGTATCATTGTGTATTGTTTAAGAGTATGAAAGTCGAAACACGATATTTAAGTAAGTTTGGGGTTGTTTGGGGTAATTCTAAGCATCATAAAGCTTTCTACAAGGATCTACGTTAAGATGATAAAGTACCGCTTTTGTAGATTGCTTGGACTTACAGACAGCTGTCTTGTTGGTATCTTTCAGAGGCACGTAGTAAGACTACTTGGTAGGTTTAAATTTTATTTGCATTTGTATACAAACTAAAGCTAAGTGTTAAAGAAATACTAGCTAAAATTTGGCAATACTTTCTCTTCATGGTTAAAGTAACTTTCCACCCAGCTGCACTCATTATTATCTCCACTTCCCTAGCAGCCTGTGTATTGATGGAGACGCCAGAGCAGGGCCCTGCTGATGGAGAGGAGCGTCTGGTGGAGCTGCGACCTCGGACACGCTCCAACCCTGAAGGTGCTGAGGACCGACGCAGCAGCACGGGCAGCATCGGAGGAAACAGTAACTCCAACATGTCTCAGCCAGCCGTAGGAAGTCGTGTTGAGGGGGAAGGGGAGGCCTCAACAAGTGAAAGTCCTCCAATTTCCACCACCACAACTGTCTCAGCCTCCTCAGCTCAAACTGTGGCCCCTGCTGCAGTCGTAACAGCAGTGGCTGCAGCCGGTGCCACAGTGCCACTATCCACTGCTGCTGCTGCAACCAAAGAGCGGCCAAAGCCCTCACAGCAGCAGCCCACACTGACAACCCCCATGCCTCCACCGACAGATTACCAGCTCAGGGTTCCACGTGTCAACTGTCCAGAAAAAGTGGTAGGTCAACGTTATAGTTTCCCATGAAAATAAAAACTTACCTTGCACAAGTCTTTAACTGTGTAGTGTTGTCTTCCTCATGGCAGATCATATGCTTAGACCTTTCTGAGGAGATGTCTTTGCCAAAGTTGGAGGCTTTTAATGGGTGAGCTACAGTAATGTAAACCTCTGTATTTCAGTGCTAGTGTTACATTGGTCATCACTGTTTAAACTAACTATCCTTTTGTTTAGGTCTAAATCCAATGCTCTGAACATATGTCAGAAGATGATTGAAATGTTTGTCAGAACCAAACACAAAATCGACAAACGCCATGAATTTGCCCTGGTCGTAGTCAATGATGACGCCCTGTGGGTGAGTCCAAGACTGTTTTCATCTCCTTTAAATGCTATTGTACAGTTCTTGTGCTGTGCTATAGGCCTCCTATTTTTGTGAAACTTGTTTTCTTTTTGCTTCTCTTTTGTACATGTGTATGGGCCTCAGTTGTCAGGCTTCACCTCTGACCCCAGAGAGCTTTGCAGCTGTCTGTATGACCTTGAGACCAATGTGTGCGAGTCCTTCAGTATCCTTTCATTCAGAGCCAAGACCTATACAGTAATGATGAATATCACACAATGAAGCAGTAAATTTATGCCTTAACTATTCTTTGTAGATCTGGAGGACCTTCTTAATGTAATGTAAGTAATGACTGACAAAAACCTTTTTTGGTCTTTTAAAATTCATAAAATGTTATATTGAAATATTTACTGAACGTGATTTCTTCTGTTGTCTCTATAGTCGTCAAAAGATTGAGCTGCCATTGATGGAGAATGTTCAGACCATCCCTCCTCCATACGTGGTGCGGACTGTGCTCATTTACAGCCGTCATGCAGGACAACTTCAGTTCAACCCCTCTGAGGCTGTTAGTGTAAGTGTAGGGACCTGCACAGTTTGTCCCATCTGCTGGATCTGCTTGTACTCAGACTTTGATTCCACATTGTTACTACCTCCTCTGTTGGTGTTGTTGACAGTGTTGATGTTTTTGACTGCTTTAAACAATAACCTAACGCATCATTGTAGTGACACTCTTGCGTGTTCTAATGTCCTGCCACAGAAGATGCTGCAGTCTCCATATTTTTTCTTTGATGTGGTCTGCCTCCACAATGGGGTGGAGGAGCAGGGGGATGAGACTAGTTGGAGGGTAAGGAAATTAATATATTTCAGTACTTCTGACTGTCTAAGGCCTGAAGAGTGTGGAGGGATACTGTAAAAATCCCATTTACATACAACAGCTTTTGACGTAATTATATTATTTGAATATTCCCCTTAGTACTGCATTTCAACTATGTGCTTTTATTATGTCTCCAGGACAACTACACCTCTTTTTGCAACCTGGACTCTAAAGGCATGTGCTATCACTTTGAAGTTTCCCTGAGTGGACCAGCCATCGAGCTGCACAACTGCATGGCCAAACTTCTGGCTCATCCTTTACAAAGACCTTTCCAGAGTCATGCATCTTATAGCCTGCTGGAGGGGGAAGATCCCCTGGACATTGAGGCAACAGTCTAAGACTACGCATATTCACAAAGCCCTGTTTCTCTGGTAAATTCACCCTGTAGTTCATCAGAAAAGAGACTTTTCAAGTATCTCCTATTACTGAAGGTTTTATCCATTAACTGCTGTGAGGTAATGATTCCTAGGAATATATGGGGAAAACAAAAGTAATCGTTAAGAAACACAAGTGTTTCAGCAGGTTACTATTAACTCAACCATTGTGTTGCCATTCGAGAATGAGTGAGTGAGTGATTGATTGATCGTTCTAAGCTGGGATAGTAATAAAATGATCCTATTGATAACTGTAAAACTGCTAAGGATGAGATAAAAAGGAATAAATAAAGGAAGACCCAATGATCGAGGCATCAGGCTCTCTCAGACTAATTCCCTCATTTTATTTATTTAAAGTGTTAGATTCAATGTAAAGAATTTAGTGACATCTAGTGGTGAAGTTGCAGATTGAAAAAAATTTTTAAAAAATGCCACTCACACTCCCTGTCAGAGCATGTAGGAGAACCTACAGTGGCTGCTAAAAGAGCTCCATTCTGAACTACTGTAAAAACATGGCAGTGCGACACGGGGAGCTATTTTTGTGAGAGAAGCCACCTCTGTAGTTATAAAGGGTTTATTCTAAGGTAAAAAGGATGCAGCATTTTTCTTTTAAAATAATCATACACTGTATTATATATTTTATCTCTTCCTATAGATCCCTCTAAACTCTGTACAGTAGACCTTTAAAGTGTGAAATCAGTACAAACCTGTGACAGTTTCCATAGCTGTAAGACTTTGAAGACATGAATTGTTCTGTGACGTCACCTCCTCTGTATCATGGCCTTTTCTTTCAGTTTATAGTTTCCACCTTTTGTTGCCTGTTTTTAATGTTTTTTTCTATTTTGTAAGCAGTTATTTTCGATCATTTGTGACAACTGTATGCTACACAAACAAAGAAAGAATGTAAATGATAATGATGTGGCTCCTCTTTTAACAAAAATCTCTGTGGAATGGATGAATGATAGCCAAAAAGGCCCTTGGGACTGCCAGACAAGCTGCACTTGAAGCACATTGTACAGAGAAGCATGTGATGCCATATCTGGATACTAAAAAAAAAAACCAACCAAACAAAAAAAACAAACATGTTTAATCAAATGTCATATATTCATATGTGCTTTCTACAGTTTTGCCAGTAGATGGCAACAAATTCCCTCAAAAGATTACTGAATTAAAACGCTATGCCCAAAAACTACTGTTGCCTAAAAGGGTCTGTTTTTTTTTTATAGGTGCTATATCCTCTGTTCCAAATTCTGATGAATGATTTTGGGTTTTATTAGCTGTCAAAAATCTTCTAGCCCCTTATGGCAAGAATGTTACATTGGCAGTAAGGATATGTTTCCTTTTA
>JAPZDY010000021.1:9656387-9670646 GCA_029783645.1 Ctenochaetus hawaiiensis
TACAATGTATTCTAGTTCTAATAAAATTTGCATGTTTTCTTTAGATGGAGAAATTACTGAATGAGAAAAACTGGCTCAGAGACCAGAAGAAGCTGCTAGAAGACAGTTTAACTGTGAGAGAGGAAGAGCTTAAGAACCTCCAACGAATGCTCCCTTCTCAGCCCAAGGTAAAAAAAAAAACAAAAAAAAAACACTGGACCAGCTGTTTGTTCTGAAAAGACATATAAAAGGAAAATAGGAAATAAGGGATCAATTTAGGCTGCTCCAGCTCCTCTATGTCAGTCAGGAGATTCACACTTGCAAAAAACTGTTTAAAAGGAGTTTTTGTTCAACACCCAAGACACTGCTGCTCTTGAACATGTTCTGGTTCGTTGTCTTGCATTGGGCTTTCTGAGTGCACAAGAGTACCATGCACTTCCATGCTTTTAGATAATATTTACACCATTGTTCATAATAGTTGTGCAGAGGTAAGGTCTTTGAGTAGACTCAGCAGAAAAGAGGAATCTGAGGGCAGCAGTAGAGGAAGGGTGAACAGGCAAGATAACAAAGGAAAACCATAATTAAAGAGTCATTAGTTGACACAGCGCACCATTTTTAACTCTTCAGTGATTAGTGCAAAGTGCAAGTGTCCATGCCAAGTTAAAGCAGCACAGATGTGGTGTCTGCACATTATCTTAATAATACTTTTTTATATTTGTTTTCCAGCCTGGTTTTCCTCCAGTTGCAGGTGTGCAGGCATCCACACAGCAGAACAGACAGGCTAGGTGGCCCCTTGATGGAGCACTGGGCATTGCCAAAACTCCCACAGTAAGCCTTATATTGGAATAGAAATAATGTGATCAGTTTCCTTTTTCTATAAAATTCTATTGGTATTATCAAACTTTGTGTGTAGCCATTGTAGCTGCTCTGTGAGGTTGTAGTTAGCCTCAGCTATGTGCATTATGCGAACGCCAACGAAAGGTCAGTCATGGAAATTCTTCTGTAGTTGTTGAGCTGATGGCAATGCTTGTACCCAATGTTGAGTGTTGATATGTTCCTCCTCCAATTGGTTCTCATTTTTGTGTTCAACTTTTATCTTTCAGTTTTCAGAGATTTAAACAATAATCTCATTGTCCCCAGTGATACTTCAGTTTGACCATCAGTATTTTGTCTTGCAGGTGAGATGAACCAAACCAACAGAGTAAAAGACTGAGGGCACAAGTGGTGATCGACATTTTTGCCTTGAAAGAATTTCTCTGTGGACACTATGTATTTCTGACACAACACACTTCAACACAACCTGTAAATACTCTGAGTCTATATTAATGACATATGTACTTATGATTGTCTGTGCATGCTTTGTTTAGCTCTAAAGAGTTCCTATATGTTACTTTTATGTTTGAGTTTAAGCATATCCTGTAAACACTGAGGTTTCTAACCATGTAAATGTAAAAAATTTAACAACACTGGTGTAAATAATTCTATTGTGTGCCACTCACTGTTGTTTGTGTAGAAAGCCTCTTCTTTACTGTGAAATTAAAAGTAAATTCCCCAGAAACTGTATTCTCATCAGCCTCTATTGTCCCTCTGCGTTCAGTGTAAAAACAAAGACTCAGACAGGACTTAGGCAGCAGCTGCTCACTTGTCTGCTTTAAACAGAATATTCTTTAAATAGCCACGTTTATGTTTCCTAGTGATTCACTGAATATCTACCGCAGACCGGATGTCAATACATTCAACTACCAGGCCATAAAAACATCATCACGTCTGCACACTGTATGCCAAAAATGAGACCGAAGAAATTTGGATGAATTAGTCTGACAGCTGCTGTTTTAATGACTTAAAATTAAGACTATAAATCTACTAACTGTCATTTTTATGGTATATTTTATGAGTTAATGTAAAATTTATATGAACTGTTCTCAGCTTTACTACTTCCTTTTCCTTTCATAAGAACAAGGCGATGAATACATACATTATTACTGCAAAGTGTTTCCTGGAACTTTTTTTTATGATTATCATTAATTCAATCTGTTCCAAAAGAGACTAAAATAAATAAAATAGAATAAATTTAAGCACTTTTTGTATCTAAGATGTTGTTTAACTTGACATGCTCCAGATGACAGTTCATCAGGGTTAAAATGCTTTAACATCTGACTAAAAAAACTGCCTCATTAACGCTAGCTACTTATTTAAACACTATATCCATTTTAAGGCCACTAAATATCATAAACAGTTTTCTTTATTGAGATCAGAACAATGCTGCATTTTCTTACTGGTATTTCAGATAAATCCAGATAATTTCAGATGAATGCTGAGAACTCCTGAGTTTGGTCTTTTTTGACAAACTTGCATCAGACAGTAACATCTTTGAGGTAGACTCAACACATTTTTGAGATTCTTTCCATGTTGCATAAGAAAAACCCACAAAGTTAATTTCCCAGGCTCGCTGCAGTGATGGATGTGAATGTTGCAGGTGTGCAAGTCTGCCTCCTGTCCTCAGGAAATCCTCTGTTTAACATGAAGTGTTTTCAAGCCCATGTATAGACCTGAACTCACACACACACTCACACACCCTGACTTCGAGTCCATTGGGCAGAGCGTGGAACAGACTGCACTGGACCTGGCTATTTCAACCCTGAATCTCAGGACAGCTATTAATCAAAAGCACAGGAAACAGACAGCTGAAGTACCACATGTACCACAATCATGGCACAGAAGTTATTGTTCCAAAATTTTGGAAAAAAACAGGTCTCATATCTTTAAAGTTTTTATCTATTAAATCCATTTTATTGTAGAAGTTCAGGATTATGATGAAGGAATATTGTATGACTTTGTTTAAATCTTTACCCCACAGCTTATTTATTAAGTGAATTTTGTCCTATTGATTTACATTGCTCGCTGTATTGTCATCTTAACTCTTCTCTCTTTGGTTTCATTCCACTTTAGCTTATGAATTCAATTGCAGTCACTGTTTTCACTGATTCGGTCCAAACTAAAATATATCTTAACTTTGAATGGACTGCCATGAAATTTCATATAAGCTTTCATCTTCTCTAGAGAGTGACACCCACTGACTTTGATGATTTGCAGCCCTTCTTCTGAAGTGCCACCATTGTGAATTTTAGTGAAAGGTTCTTAACAGCTATTTCCTAAATGGTCATGAACTTTGTTAAGTATCCGTGCCGCCCAGAGGACAAAACCCAATAACTTATGTAACTTTCTCATTTCTACTTTAATGCCAGCAGCATCTCAACATTTTAAGTCACCAAACTTTCCTTAATCAAATGAGCAACCAACAATAATTTGTACAACTGAATACTTGTTACCAATACATGAACCCCATTCATTAAATCTCATGAATATGAACTGAAATATATCTGTTCCTCAAATTATAGACAAATGTCAAGTATCACAAGCTTGCATATAATATTTGATCAGATTTTTTATCTGGTTTGCTTGTAGTCTGACCAGATACATTATGAATGTTATATAAATTCTTAAATGTTTAATATTCTAATCAGGCAAAGCTCTTGTTTGGCTGGTGGTGCTCAGATGACTTTTGACATTTTAGACTGTTTAGCTCCCAAGAAATGCTAGCGTCAGCATGCTAATATGCTCACAATGAATGTAAACATCACTTATATGTTATCTTTTAAAAATGATAATTTTTAGAATGCAAAAATAAAATAAAATAAAATAAAAAATTAGCACAACACATGTCATAAGGAATCCCCAAAGGTATTTTACTTCCTTCTGAGGGGTGTATGCATAACTCTTTAAAAATTTCATGGCAATCTGTTGCGATATTTCAAAAATGTGAAAAAAAAAATGGTGGCCCTGAAGAAAATGTCAAAGGATCTCAAACATCATTAGGATTTATCCTCTTGATAACATGATTGTCTGGACAAAAGAAGTGGACTGATGCTCCAACATGTTTATTTTTCTTAAAGGTATCAAAAAATAAACCATCTAAAGGACAGTACTTTAAACAAACACAAAGGGCCCAAAATTTACTACCACTAATTTGTACGACAGCAGCTCCCACTTTTAGCTTAGACATCCCCTTGTTGTAATTAATCAGGGAGAACATGAAAGAGGACAAAACAGGCTGACAGCACAGCACGGAAAGAGGAAAGGTCAGGTAGCAGAGACAGAGTGCAGAGAGACAGACAGGCAGTTATTCTGTGGTACAGCAGGGTGAATGTCGTCAGAGGCTAGAAGAGAAGAAACCAACTGGGGAAGAAAGGTGACAAGTTCAACAAGGAAACATAAATATTTGATCGAGGCCAGATTGACAGGGGAACAAAGGACAGAGAGAGCATCGCTTTAAAAAACGTCCCTTTCCCACAGAGCCAAGAAAAGAGCTGGGTCTCTCTGTCCTTCTTTACATTGTATATTTCTATGTTGATGTGTTTTCTGGTGGGAACTTGACTTGAAATGTAACTTACAATAAAATATATCTGGACATTCTTGTTCAGCTGTATGTCTGCAGCTGCTATGTAGCAAAAATTAGACTTTGCAAATTAAACCTTTGTAAGAACAGATCATAATTTTTTAGGTAAAAAAACTTGATAGAGGTATTATGAACATCTTTAGTGCATAATGTGGTACATTACACCATGACAGTGGTTACCGTAATCAATTAAATAATATTAGCAAAAAATCTGATGCAGCTTTAAACTGATTGACTGACTGGCTGTCAGGGGTCCATTACTTTCCAGTAATCGACACCACGCATTACTCCTTAGATATAAGATGTGTTGCTTATAGTGAGAAGTATCATCAGTTCTGCAACTTTTTAGATCATGTTATAGTCTTCCAGCTCACCACTTGGACAGCAACTTAACTGTTTTAGTTAATTTACTATGCTTTAAGATTTTTATCTTTGCTAGCCCCCAGCATCAACAGTAGACAAAGTTTCTAGCCATGTGTTTCTCTCTGGAACTGGTAGAGTCAAAAAGTGATCTAAATGAGAATTAAACATTGAATAGATCTCAGGACAGCCATCATTGGATGGGTAAACAGGGAACACCATCATATTTGTCATATCCAGGTGATGTACAGAACACCATTCTGCATTTTAAATAATCAAGTGAACAATTTATGCATAATAACAGGTTAACTTATTGCTAATCAAATAAATGTGACAGTCTGTATCTTTATGCACACAGACGTGTATTAAGAACACACAGTTGCATACAATACAACAAATTATTAAAGGTAATAATTTAAGGCAACAAGATTTCATACCAGTCTTCAACAAGGATTTTGATTTGACTTTGCGTTCGTTTCAGGTGTCTTGTAGTCAGCTGATGAAACCCCACCCCCTTAATTGTCCTGCATTTCAAGTAAACATCCAACCTTGGAGTCCATGACCTTGCCGTGTTCTGCATCTGGCTTTATTTTAAATTATCTTGGCTGTGTTGCTGTGACCCAAGAGCCCAATATTCACCCATCAAAGGCTTTCAAAAACTATTTTTAAATTAGGACTCAAGAATTGCCAGAAACTGCACCAGCATATGAGGCCTCTGAGGCACCTGTCATCATGCCACAACTATTTTAGTCTTTTAAAGACAATCAACAGAAAAACAAACATTTCTGTGTTTTGGGAACAATATGATCTTGCAGCCAAGAACATAAATTTCATCCTCCTAACCTCATTGTGACTTGAGGCCTGGCGCAACGCCGATACTGTGGCTTTACTAATACTCTGGGACCAAACAAGAATGCAGCCTTCCTCTCTGAGCAGGTCAATATCATGTGTATTTAATGTTTTCGCTGCCATCCATCTGATTATTTTCCAATGCAGAAGTCTTTGAAGATGATATCCAGGATCTCCTCTGCGTCGACCCGTCCAGTGATCCGGCCCAGGCTGGTAAGAGCCAACCGGACACCCTCAGCTGCCAGAGCCAGGTCAATATCACGGTACTGCTGGTACTGAGCCAACGCTGCAAAACACTGCTGCAGGTGGGCCCTGTGGCGGGCCTGGGTCAGGGTCGGGGCACCAGACAGAGGGTCACCACACCTGGAGAGGAAGTTAGATAACAAATGAACCAGAGTAATCGTCATTAATTTGTGCTTTATTGTGTCCATTTTGGTTTAGCAAGGGGTAAAAACAGACCAAAAAGCTAAGTTAGCATAAGGATGCAGAGGTTCTGAAATATTCAATTTCAAGCACAAACCTTATACATTTTGGTCACTTTGTTTTAATTTAAAGCCATTTGACGTCGTATTTGAAAATTTGTATTTGGTGACATGCTGACCAAAATTTTGGATAAATACATCACAGATTTGCAAAATATATCAATCTTTCTAATACAACATTTAAGTGAGACATGTAATCTTAGTGCTGACATAATAAAACTTAAAAAACTGCAGTAACTCACAGAGTTTTGACACTGCTGTGCAGCATTGTAAGGAAATCCTGCAGTCCTTCATGAGTGTGACAAGAGATCAGACAAACAGAAGGGAGTCCAGAGACCCGTCTCAGCTCTGCCTCCAGCTTCTGTCTCTGCTCTTGAGGCAACAGGTCACTTTTATTCAGCACCAGGAGAAATCTGTCTGCAGGAAACACTGTGATAAGAAAGAAGGGAGAAAAAATGTTGATCAATACAAATGACTCAACTATTACTCCCTCAAGCACAGAGATTTTCTATTTGATTACCCTTGATGACTCAAGCTCTCTTTCCAGCACTCTGGATTACTGTCTTATTTATCCAATGGGTTAAGTAGCACTTAAATTACTCCTCAGCCATTTAATAATGCAGGATGGGGCTGTAAGTGAGCTGGTGTCACAATGAATTGCACTCTTGAACTCAAAAGCAAACAGCTTGGTGTTTTCATTTCAAACTACATGCATTACTAATCAAAAAGCTGTTTGATGGAAAAATGGGACCAGAGACTGCAGCTCTACCATACTTACATAGTTTATTGGGCTGTAGGTGCCTTCAGATAACAGTTGCAAACATCTCTGAAAGTCCACGTACCTGTCACAGGCTGCTCCTGGATGGACACAACACTTCTGAGGTGCTCCTGAAGGAGGGCAGGAGCTTTTTCTGCATCAACCAGGAGATGAGCACAGTCCACAACCACCAGAGTCAGGTCAGCCTGCTCCACTCTGGAAAAAGAAAAGCACTTTTAATCTGGAATTGTTCATATGAACACAACAGCATTTCTTTACAAGATTTTTTTAAACTCTTCAAATTTATGCCGCGTAGATTAAATGGCACCAATGACATGTGCCATGACATGACATTACACAGGAAATAAGTACAGCAAACAGGGAAAACAGATACCATGGTTTTAGACTAGACAGCTTAATTAATTTCTCGTATTGACTTGTTGTCTGGTATTGACTTGTTTTTTTATCAAAAAGCCTGCAATAGTTATGTGACAGTCTTGTAAATTCATTTAAATTTATTAAATAGCTTTAGTAAAATAAATGACTTTAACTTCTTGACTATCAAGTGCACCTTAAAAATGATTTTTATACATAGTCATGCTGATGGTCTGACTGTGAGGATGCACTTGGTTTGTTTTTCAGTTGAGCGCTTTTATCCGGACAAGAGTATTAAAAACAGCTATAAGACAGATTGTAATTAAAATTGGTGCACAAATTTAAATGAAGATGAACTGTCATAACTTTGCATTAAGTGCCATCATCAGGTCAAAATTTAGTTTTTCAAATATGTTGTTCTTTGACCAAATAACAATAAACATTATACCTTCATGATGTTTTGAACTATTATAGTACTTAGCACAAGCTGAGAAATCATCTGCAGAAGCTTCAAGCTGTACATCTGTAAGACACCTCAGAGGCTTGAGGTCTCTGCTGTTTTATTGTATGAACAAACAAACACTGTGAATAACGGCTGTGATGTTTAAGTCAATATGTCTTACTGGTATTTACTTTAAACACTCCTGCACGTTGGTCCCACTGTGAGGTGGTAGCAGCAGCAGCAGCAGCAGCGGCAGCGGATGCTTGGACTTACCACGTCCTTCCTGTAGTGACCTGGGTCACGAGTGTCTGACCTGCTCCCTACACAGAAAGTTCCCTCTTGAACACAAACCTCCCACCCTTCCTATACAGCCACCAGGACCCCAAACAACTTCAACAAACAATGAAGGAATTACGGAGTGTTTGTACTGAGAGTGGTATTTTTGCAGTCCATTCAATTGCACTTGACTTGATTTACATTGTTTTTTTTTATCAAATTCTTCAGTTTGTGTCACATAATATCCCAACATAGGTATGATTTTTAAATCCATGTATTTAATGAAGGGAAATGTGTTTAAAAGGCGCAGCAAGCTCTTTTTAATCTTCTTTCTTAACCATATGAAAAGAAGTAATTGGTATTATTTAAGTTATTAATAGAAACTGAAAGCTGTGTCATCAACTCACTTTATGGCTTTTACAAAAATTTTAATAAAAAAATTTACATAAAGTACTGCTTTACTTCTACAGATAAATACAGAGAGTGGAGACTTTACTTTCATGTGAAAATTAAATAATAATCAGTGCAGGGGTGTGTTGCCAGGCCCATCCCTTTTCCTCCAGCTCTTTGACAACAAACTCATGTGATAAAACATGTCTCTGCTAATGTGTATAAAAGCTGATTAATATAACGTGTTTGGGAGTCTGTTCCTCTGGTTGTCTGTTTGCCTGTTTGTATATGATAGAGCAGTGATGACGAGTGCTACAAGAACTGCTATTCTTCCCTGGTGTAAACAGTGGAAGCAGCTGTCAGTGAATGGCCATATACAGAAAATCCATTCTCAGCATCATTCCTGAAAAATGTCTGAATGGTCAATACTCTACAGCAGGGGCAGGAGGCTTTTTATTACACAACCTCCTGAGAGTGTTTATTCCATGTATTTATAACTGTGGCTCAGCAATGGTATAAACTCTGGAGGCTACGTAGACATTACAAAAATATAGCAGGTTGTACATGGGAAAAGCAATGACTTATTTCTTCCCCTCTTTGTTTTCATGCAGAGAGTCCATTGGTCTCCTGGGTCATTTGTTCTGTGTTCTATTAAAGATGTGAGCGGTCACTGAAGCAGTGAAGTACTCTACGTGCACCAAAGTCAAATGTACCAGATGCCAACGTTAATGTCTCAAGGTTTTTGGCCTGCCTTATACAGCAATTCAAAAGCATAAAACAGGAATAAATTCACTTTTTTTGGATTATTTAAAACAAAAAGAGCTTTCTCCTCCTACTTTTCCCGAGCCCGGCGGATGCCTTCTCTCTCCACCAGGTCCAAGCTGTCTCTGAGGCCGGCTGTGTCACTTAGGAGGATAGGGAATCCACCAAGGTCTAAAGCCGTCTCTACTATGTCCCTGGTGGTGCCAGCAATGGGAGACACAATGGCTGCAGGTCTCTGGCCTGTATATAAGAGGGTTAAAGGATAATGTTGACATTTTTCCAAATTTTTCTTACTTTACTTCCCTACTCTTTCTGTGATTATCATTTCTCTAAACAGCTTGCTGTCTTTGCAAACTCTACTAAATAGGACTGGACTGTGTGATGGGACTATTTTGCACATTAACTGACATATGAGCCTGAATTTACTTCTCTGTGATAATCAAATAATGGCCTATAATATTAAGCATTTGACATCTCAGTAGTGCTTTACTTACTGGTCTAAATTTGGAAAGCTCTGCACTGACCAAACAAAAACCCTTTTTTCAGAAATCCTTTCATTAAGCCTTTCGTAGTCTGTCCATCCTTGTTTATCCCACTTCAAATAAAGCTGCCAGCACATTATTACTGGCCTCAGATGACTGGGTGTAAGCCCAGGCTACAGAAAAGACTAAGCAGACCAGGAAACAATAACAGGATCTAATCTGAAGTTTGATATATCACCTATTATTCTGACAGGAAGCTGTGGGGGGACCCTGTCAAACCTCTTTTGTGGCTGGTCAAAGTTATTGTGATTGATTAAACGATTCCATATCCTAAAATACCATATAACCTCACACCATGAACAACAAGGGTTTTGATTAGATTGATGTTAAATAGGGCCATACTATTGTAGAA
This sequence comes from Ctenochaetus hawaiiensis, assembly GCA_029783645.1. Lineage (NCBI taxonomy): Eukaryota > Metazoa > Chordata > Actinopteri > Acanthuriformes > Acanthuridae > Ctenochaetus > Ctenochaetus hawaiiensis. Next base: position 9,666,410 of record JAPZDY010000021.1, read on the forward strand.
ATGATTTAAAATCATAATACACTGCCAAAACTGTTTTTACATTGTATGCAAATTTCTTTGTCAACACTGATACCAGCTACTATTTATTAGAGATTTTGACTCTAATGTCATCTGGAGTGCAATCAGAAGTGATGAAATTCGCCAAAGTTAGAATATTGTCGTTCATGTGTGCCAAGACCATGACAAGGCGACAACCTCAGGGGCTGAAAAATCAGACTACTCACAAGTGCCAAAATGTGCAGTTCCTCAATAAGGGGCTCCAAAAGCAAGTCGATTCTCTGAGTCCCCCATATTAAAATGCCTCACTTTAAAGCAGAAACAAACATATTTACAGTCTGATATAACACATAGCTTTGGTCTCAATGTCTCCTTTTCTTGTTCTTGACTGAACAAGGGGTGTATTTTCATAAAGCTTACTCCTTTATACTATATTGAGGCTTAAAGTTATGCATAATTAAGGTCATGGACATTTTCAGCAGCTGCTGTCTGCTTTGTATCACACAGCCAATGTCAGTCAACGTAATGCTGTGTAGAATTTAAAGTACGTGGATGATCTTGATATTCCCTCCAATTTAAGGTCAATAGCATCCAAACATTCTTATAAACTGTGGGAAAAATGGTGGACGACAGCCTGTAATGTTTTACAAAGGAACAAACAGGAAAGCTAGATTCCAGCACCTTCTGAAAAACAAGCAAAAATAATTTGGGGTATTTCCTTTAGGAGATATTCAAGACCACCACCCCCGCACAAAAGCAGGGTCACGTGACAGATTTTGCCATCTTCCCCTCCCAAACCATCCCTGACAGTAGAATGATTCAATTGTAAGGAATTTAGGAGATTGTAAGTCGTATTGTAATCTCGATCCCTTCACAAAGTGTGTTGTGTGTGTGTGTGTGTGCTGATTTACTTGGTTATCTTACAGAGTGTGTTAAGGAGGCTACTCTTTCCAGCATTGGTGGCCCCTGCGATGACCACCTGGACTCCGCTGCGCAGCCGCTCGCCCCTCCTCTCATCCTTTAAGTGTCGCTCAATCTCTGCTTGCAGGTCACACACTGATCTGTTCACTTTGTGGGGGCGGGTGGTGAGTGGGAGATAAAAGAAGAGGAAGGAACATGATGTGACGAAGGTTTCACGTTCAACTTCACTTTCATAGCCTTGTTGAGGAATTTCTATTTTTTTGACGGAAAAAGGCCTGTCCTCTGGCGTCTGACACCCTTCGTCTGGATGAAAAATGGGTCATGGGCACGATGCTTTCCGCATGTGACAAGAGCGGAAAAATGCTCTTGACAATACAATTCAACAACATCAATGTTTAACGTCATTTTGTGAAAAAAAAAAGTCCAATTCTTGAGCATTGACTCAACCCATTTATTCATCTAGCTAGGGATGACTTGAAATAAAATATAAGAAAACTTCAATTTAAACATAAACACGACATTCGCTGTATGTCTGCAGGTTTCAATGGAAACTTTTAGGCCAGGTTTACTATTTTTGGAAACGAGTCTATTTTTACTTGCTACTCTGAGGCGTGAGCCCACATTCCGTGCCACCTAAACAAACAATATTTCCGAGGCTTTATTGTGTCGAAACCTCTAAACATCTGAGGCTTCTGAAGAGCCCTGTCACAGCCAGACAGCAGGCGACAGACTCAGGGGGGACATCCCTCGTACACACACACACACACACATAAAAAACACACACTCAGCCTCACATACACAGCAAGTATGGGAAACATGGGCACAGAGAGAACAGTTGGACTGTATCATGCTGCTGACAGCGCCATTCCTGTGAGCGACAAGGCATGTTGGCTTTGAAGGCAAGACGAATGTCTTTACTGTCCCCCTGGCCCTCTCTCCACACTTCCTAAAGGAAACTGACTTTTGAGCAGTTTGATGTCTATGGCATCTCCCTGCAGTACAGCAAACGCACACGATGGCCAGTTGAAGATCCAAACAGGAAAGGCAGTTGCACTCCTCTCTCCTCGGAGAGAAACAGAGCCCTCTGACCCTCCTCTCACCCCCCTCTGAAAGCCCAGGGGATAACTGCTCTGTTATTTTTCACTAGCACAGAGGACAAAGTGTATACTTACCTTGGTTCAAGACCCCATCCTCAATGAGCTCATCCTCACTGAAGTCTATGAAGGCTTCAACGTGAGCCAGACACTGTGCGAAACACAAAGCAGAGAGGAGAGAAGGAAGGACATCAGTGTGTGTGAAACGCAGGCAGTTTTAGAGCATTTCATTAAATATTGGAGCCCAAAAAGAAATCAAAACTTATATTTGTTTTTTATTTATACAGTTGAAATTAATTACATTTTGAAATGTCAAGAGGTGAGCAGCCGGCACAGAAAACACAAGTGACAGTGAACAGGCAGCTAATGTGCATATGTTACCTCTGATACCTGTGTGCAGTGGACTGTAGGAAGAACGGCAGAAATCAGCATCAACAATTCTTCTTTAACAAACAAGTAAAAAAAATGTTAATACTACTGACTCAAAATCACTTTGTCAACATCGTGCATTGTTGTCTCTGATCTGTACTTTCAGCTACAGATACATTACAGTAACACAGCAGTAGCAAGGAGAGACTCCTGCTTTCCATGCAAGAAAGCAGTTGTGTTTACTGCAGTCAAACAGAATCTCTGCTGGAGGTTTAGTCCAATCACATCATACCTCAATTGTGAACAACCTGTCAGAGTTGATTACAGACTCTACTACTTCACCTACCTCCAGGCTGGTCCACCCTACATCGGTTAAGCCATTACTGGTTGTATTGACCTACAGAATGATGAATGAGGTTGAATGTGGTTGAAAATAAATAAATGTCCTGGGATTAATTAACTAGTCCACAACTTTTTTGGGAGAAGTTGATGACTCCAAAAACTCCATAGTCGAAAATTTCCTATAACGAGATAATTTAGCTTTTTTAAAAAAATGTTTTCAGTACCATCTCTTCTATTCCTCATGGATCCCAGGATGTTTGACTTATGAAATGTTGTAATATGGCAACTTCAATTCAGGTGTCACAAAGAATTTATTATATTGATGTTTTAGGATTAATTGCCTAGTAGAAAAGCAGAGGAAAGCTACTGAAGGTTATTTTGTGAAATAGTCCAGAATGCAAAGAATTCAAGTTTACAACAATTCTTCTATGTAAGTAGCTCAAACAAGCAAATGTTTAGGAATCATTCCTAACAAATAGCTTACATGATTTCTTGAGGACCGAAACTGTTGAACTTTTTTGATATTTTCTATTCTTGCTGTGATCATCTCCACAGATTAGGCAACAAAAACACTTTCCAGGGTTTGAGTTTGTTTTTTTATAAACAGTGTTCACCCATAATATAAGTGCCAATGATCATTTAGTGTGAGCATTTAAAATAAAAATGGCTTCCCCTTGTCTTCTTCCAGGATTAATCTTAAAAAACATGAAGAAGATTTAAGTCAGGTTGCTAATCTACATCACAGTTGTGATATACATCTGACTTTAGAAAACAGGCAAAGTACAGATCCGTATCTTGACTGACACTGCGGAACATAAACACAATAGTAGTATAGCTGCACAAAAACAGGAAGCATCAGATTCTCATACTTTAATCCATTCACAAAAGTGGGAAGCCGGCAGTTAAAAAAAAACTGCATTGTTTGGGTGTGAGGTGATGGTTTGACCCCTAACTTCATACAGATGGTATACTTCTGATTAACTGGATTCCAGGAAATCTGAGTCAAAAATAATGGCACGTCTGAGTTGCTTCTTGGAACTGTCCTGTGAGAGCTACCAAAAAGCAGCTAAACAAAGTTTCTCAAGGGAGATCACCTGGACAGGCTGATCCTATCTAGTGCCGAATTACAGGAAGATCATTGGTCTATATGCTTAAAAAAAGTTCACATTACAGGAGGGGTTTTGGCTTGCATCCATTAGGATGAAACGTTCATCTGCGGTCAGTGACCTGTTGCTCTAAACTGCCTCAACAATATGTGAGAGGAAAACTTAACCTCTGTAAGAATTAGACACAAAAAAGACATAATACATCAATGGTATTATATCAGCTTTAACAATAAAGAGTTCACTGGAAGTCAAGTGTCTACAAAAAAACTTTTATGCAGAAAGTTTATGTGAAACACAGAAGAAGCTTGTGATCCGCAAAGCAATGTTGCTGATTTCTCCCCCAGAACCATCAAGTTCAACAGTGGGATATTTCTAAACTTTTTGGACTGTTAGCTCAAGTATCAAGCA
>JAPZDY010000021.1:9680826-9700291 GCA_029783645.1 Ctenochaetus hawaiiensis
GTCCTCTTCCATGATATTACCCCAATGTGATTTGCCATGGTATAGGATAGGACAGGTGCATGTTTTGTTATTTCAATGAAGGGTAAGCCCTTAAGGCAGCCCCTTCTCACAATAATATTAACTTGGTTTGTTACTATTGTAACTGTAGTGCCGGTAATACCTTAGACCTTAGTGATGTGTAGAAATATAGTATTATTTACCTCTTTCAACTGCGTAAGCAGAACAGACATGTTTCCTGGTTCCTCTCTATGACACTGATAGTGGATTTGAATAGGCCATATCATAGTTGTCGTCATTGTGAGAATTGCAAGTGAAGCTATTTTTGGAACGGACCACAATATTAGCCTGGGTGGAGAGTCTCAGCTGCTGGGCCAGGGTTGTTTTCCTGTATGCAGGGTGCCGAGACAGCCTCTGTGCTCCCTGCAAGCACTGCTGCAGAGTGATGCAGTGGAGCAGTGGGCTGTCAGCGGGTGAGCGCTCCTCTCCACACTTGGTCGAGGTAACCTGAGCAGGTCGCTGCTGACTGGAAGAGCAGCCTGATGTCATCTGAGAGGGTGGCACCCAGCGGTGCCTCTTCAGATCCTTGATGGATTACAAAGAGGTTAGAGGAAAAGTTTTTTGTTTGTTTGTCTGTTGTTTTTTCAATTGTACAGTTACATAATTGGCTAGAGGCAGTAGGCCAACTGGAGGTAAAGAGGAGGGCTGCGAGTCTAAAACTGTGACAGAAGCAGATGGTTAACATCTGCATATGCAAAAGTTAACTGACTCCAAACCCATAATTAATAGCATCAGTGGTCTAAAATGCATGAGTCTCGATTCCTAATACTTTTTTGTTACTGACTGAAATGTATCTGTGGCATCAAATGTCCAAAACTGTCAGATACTGTCAGCTGGCATTAAATGCCTAGTCAGTTAAAAAAATTATTTTATTATTATCTGATCAGATGGTTCCTGATTGCTAGTTTGAACTATGCAATGGTCTTCTATGGCTGCATGCATTCATACAAGATCTGGCTACTTAAGGAAGAAAATTGTTTGTAAAGTAACATTGAGGTACTGTTTATTTGTCTGTAGCTACCAAACACTCAGGTATTTCATCTGTTGTCTTGTAGACTTTTAAATGATACTTACCTACATGAATGATTCCTCTTAGGTTTCTTTGACATGATAAGTGTTTGTGTTTTGGACCAGCACTACATTGAAGACTATTACGTCCACAAGAGAAGGAGTGAATTCACTTACCCAGGCGTTGAAAGTCTTTATTATAGTGCAGACAAATTTATACATAATACTAATGCACATTAACTGCAGTGTCAAACAACCATAAACAAGTAAAAAAAAAAGGAACTAGTTTCAATCAAAGCCACATCCAGCTCCTTTTTATATCTGTAATCATTAAATAGATTAACATTATGTCACAGCTAACAGTAACTAACACATGTATGCATGTAGGTATTTCTATAAATAGAATACATAAATAATGTAAGTTGAAGAAGCACTACAAACAAAGATTACTGATGATAAAAATAAGTAAGATATTAAGGAGAAAATTTTAAAAAATCACTTGGCCTCTATGGGGAATCCATTCCTGCCTTCACATGCATCAGGACCACCCGCTTTGTGTTAAATTGATGTCATATTTGAATAGCGCCTCCTCCCAGTTTTTTTATTGTTGTTTTTTTTTTTAAGAGTATTATGTCTGACAGGTAACACAGTAACACCCTTAAAGTTTGTGAAGTATCTAAACTATCACTTAGAACTACATGTAGCCAATAAAAACTATCCATCATGTCTTGTTGTTGAGAGGAACCAAAGGCAGGATGTGAATCAGACATATTAGAGTGCTGACTATCTTGCCTTCACCTCCTGCTGCCATTTGTCTGCACATTTCCTTGCAAGGGTCAGGAGCGACAAGGATTGTGTTTGGGGACTTCAGTGGGATTACCATGATATCACATAACCGCCCTCACACATGTCAGCGTCAGTCAGCTAGCACATCAGCCAGTCAAGGGTGATTTCTCCGGTTGAAATTTTGGTTGCAGCCTTGAAGGATTTTTCTCAGTGGAGGCTCGGATGCTCGATTGTCTCCATGCTTCCACTACATTTTCCTAATCCCTCCACAGTCGACTGAAATGACTTTGATCCTCTCAGCCATCTTCCTTTGTAGCTCCAGCATGCAGAAGCCGGCACTTCAAAGATTAATTAAGCGCCCATCATTAGAAAAAGCAACGTAAAAGTCTCACCAATTAGTTTGTGTTCCCTCTGAGGCCACTGTTGATAAGATTCTGTGTTATGGAAATCAGGTCATGTAATTTGTGATTTGCCCAATCGGGCAGTGCAGTGGTTTAGGATTTAGGACATTTGTTAGGATATACTGTGAGATTTATTCTCACTTTGATAAAAGATGAAATGAAATTTTTAGTCTCTGCGTACAGTCCTGAAAATATGATTTGAACTTGCTCTGGTGTACTAAAATGGACCCTCTTACTTTTATTCTCTTTTTTATCTTCAAGTTTCATCCACAATGAGCATTTTTGATGTGGGCAGCTGAAACTTGAGATGGTATAAAGTTGAAAACTGCACAGTTTCTTTGATCAGGACAGGACTGAAATAGCTCAGTAATTAATGTTTTGTGGTCACATTGCCTGGGTTATTCTTTACAATGGTGTCTGACTACAGTAGCTCCTAATTGCTCATTTCAGATAATACAGTGATTTAAATTTTGACAGACTGTTCAGGAGTGTCTGCTCGTTAATTTAACTTTTTTGCTTTTATTAACTTGCTACACAACATATGTAAATTATGGTTTAATTGTATAAAATATGTAAAAGTGTGCAGGTTTAGCATGTAAAGTTAATCTAAAATGACAGTTCAAATGACTGTTTTCACCCATGTCGTGATCCGGTAGTTGAGGTCATTACTGAGGCAATGGTGAGATGTAAAAGGTTCACTTCCTGGTATATAAACCCATTTAACTCCATTCCTGATGCTTGGCATTAATACATGCACTTTACAGTCTGCAAAATGCATGAGAAAAATGTATTAATCTGCACTCATCCACAGACTCTTGACCAGGGCTCTGCTCTCTCACTTTTGCTGCCTCTTCAGCAAGTAAAATACCTCAGCTTTGCCTCAGACAGATTTAGTCAGGTTCACTGTCACACAGGTTGCTTTAAATACAGCAGTGCAAGTCAGAAAAGCACTGAAAGGAAAGGAATGATGCTGAACCTCCCAAAAGAAGAACTGTTTTTCACAGCCGCAGATGCAGCAGAGCCATTGGTTTTGCACCTCTCTACAGCTCCATAAATGAAGGGGCTGATGAAGGCAGTGCAGTATGATACAATGACAGCAGTGTGTTGTGCCTAATGACTCCGAACTTAATGCCTCTCTCTTCATCTCTTTGCCTGTCTCACTCTTATTCATTGCATGCTCCAAAGAGATATATTTCCTGTTCTCTCTCCACTCCCCTTCCAGAGTGAGTGCTGAGCTGCACATTAGCTGCATTAGCAATTGAGGAAAACTGCCTCTATGTGGGGTGACCTTGCTGCATGCACTGCCAGAGCTGTATTAACCTTACCTGATTGGTCAGTCACAGAAATGACAGATGGCTTTGGTGAACTGGCTATTGATGAAGAAAGATATTTCATGGTGGAATTAAGCAGCCTGTCAGGCTAGCTCTAAGAATTTACTTCCCTTTATGTTGTGGACTGTGTGCATTAAAATTGAGATCATTACAGTGAAATAAGGGCTGGTTAGCTGACAGCGAACACATCATCATTTTAAAAGACACTGTTGATAATTCTAGGCACTTGATCGTATTTTCATTAGTCACCCAGAGTCGAGGCATCTGAACTCATGTCAGGAGAAAAAAACAGGATTTTTTTGTCATTAAATGACCTTGGGTGACACTGAAACAGTGAATCAGGCTGATCTGTTTTTTCTGTTGAATTTATATTTTTCGGGGCTGATACGGGATCTAATTTTATAAATTTGTGCCCGTATCCAGGGAGCTTAGCGATGCATTTTAGAGTTGCCATCTTGTGTTTAAACAGCAGATTAGTGAAAGCTTTGCATTGATCTTAAACAAACTGAGAGCAGCATGCTGTTTATATCCGTATAGTGACGGAACACCGTGGCCACACCCTCCCGCCAACGGCCTAGTGAGCCTGGGTGTTACCTGATTCTTGCTGGCTTGGTTTTCCACATGTAGCGATAATCCCATACGTGTCCCACCTGTGCCATCAGACGCATTTGGGGAACAGCTCCCCAGTAAGTGCTCTGTAGATACCTATATCCTGAGCCATTAGATGCGGGTAAGTCCTTGGATGTTATAAACATTTTCCCTTAGTTGTGATAAACCATCTGTCTTGCCAGTGGTGATTTACTTGCCCTAGATTCTCAAGTTTTTAATGGCTTAATCATATCACCCATAATGCCTCTTTGCCTCCAGCCAACCAACTTTTAAATCCCCATTCATGCTCTATGGAAATTTACACTTTTCCATTTATAGCCATGAAGATGATCAGACTGTAAGCAGAAAACGATAATGCACGCTCCAGAGCTTAATGCAGTGCAAGCACACAGAGTGCTGCTGGTGTTGCCTGTCTCCTGCTTTGTGTGGAAGCAGTGACATGTTGCAGAGACCTTATCACTGTGCTTAGGCTTCATTCTCTGTGATCAACGTGGAGTCAATAACCGGCCTCCTCCTGCGTGTAACTGATATTGCATTCCCTGAGGAAAAGGAAAGATTGAAGTGCATTCGGTCGCCCTGTCCTTTGTCCTCTCACACTGTACATGCTAGGACTGGATTTGATCCCCTTTTTTTGGTATTGTTGCTAAGAAAAGCCAGGACAGATACAATGACCAAAGTGAAAAATGCTGTTTTTAGCCTTGGTTGTGGGGAATTGCTCCACATTAGCCACTCTGCAGCCCTCAGAGGCAGCTGAAGGGCCATGACAGTGTAACATACAACAAATAAGAAAGAGAAGCTCTGTCAGCAAGTTAAACCTGAGTAAAAAGCAGTATAATCGGTTTGTTCAAAGTAATGCACATCAAAAAAATGCTGCACACTCTTGCTCCTTCAGATGATGACTTCTTAACTTTCCTATCACTTTTCTCTCAGCTAATGTTCCATCTGTTTTTCCTGCAAGGCTCTTAGTTTTTCAATGTGGTTTGATAATGGTGTAGGGCATAAAGGAAGCTTGTTTAGTACATACAAGGAACGGAGTAGGTGCTCATCAGCATCTACCCTTTATCTCTGACTGAAGTGTTTAGACAGACTGTAATGCAGAAAACAACTCTTTCTGTTTATACATTAGCACAGAGCCCACAGCTGTAGATGACAGATAAGAGCTGGGCAGTGTTCTCCCCTGAGATTTCACCTCAGTAAATCTCCTGGTAAAAATTATTTTACCCTTTTCTGACCTTCGTTTTTTAACCCGTTTTCCCCTGTTGATGCAGTAGTTCTCATACAATGTTCATTTTTTGTCAGAAGCATGCATCATGGAGGATCTGCACTACTTTTATTTTTTGAAGTCCTTGTTGGAGTTTCTGTGATGCCAGTGCAGCAGACTTTCAAAAAACACTTTTGGAGCCAAGAACCAAGTGTTGTGCAGTTTAAGAAAATACATCATGTTCCTCTAATTTCTTTTTATCACTGCGAAAAACATTGTCAACAGTTTTATAAGGTATGCAGAGTTCCTTAGAAATCTGTTTTGTTCCCTTTTGCTGCAAAATTTAATCATTAGCTTAAACCTGCAGTGAGTGATTTTTTATCGCCATTTTGGGGGCTGCATGAAAAAATTGACGTGTGATAGCATGAACTTTTAAGTTGATGTGATGAACTTGTTTGTAGCCAAGCTGCTTAATTATGTATCCAGCAGTTACAGAGCACCATGATCATTAATTTGGAGTTATGTCTCTGATCACCTAAATTCTTTAGCTCTGCTTTTGTTTTTTTTAGAAATTACTGAGTCAAAGCTTTGGCTTTTCAGATACTTAATGCTTCACTGTGTTCACCATCTAGTCACTTACTGTGTGTGTGCAGCCAGGTGCTGAGCAGGTAGTTTACAATGAGTTTTTAGAGCTTTTTTTGTACTAAAAACAGCTTTGGCTGCTCAGGATGAGTTTGTACTGATTTCTCCACTGAAGGCCCTGTGGGGTTAATAAGGCTGGAGTGTTTAATTAGCTCTGAGGTGGTTTTCACTCTTGTTAGCTTTTGGTTTTCATCTTTTGAGCTTGTCTGAGAAGTCCATTCATATTCTGGCCTCTACCTTTAGTAAGAAAATCTGAATGTTTTGAAAGTCTTCCCACAGCTCAGGGGGAACATTCTGTTCCAGCTCATATATTTGCACATTGTCAGCGCTGACTGATGAATGCCTACATCAGTAAGGTACAGGCTTTTATTGAGCTTCCGTCTCACAGGCTATTTTCCTCTGCCTTCACTTCTATATTTCTCTTTCCTTCCTGCCTTTTCTATTTGCTGTTCAGTCCAAAGCATCTTGTATAAAAGAATATATACTGTTTGTGTCATCTGCAGCAACATGCCTTATTTGTTGGTTAGATAATCATGATTCTGGGGCTCTATGTTGTGTCATTTCCCCTCAGCAATAGTGCGGCGAGAAGGCCAAGATTGTGTTTCTAAAGAAATTGGCTGTCAAGGAAAATAAGCCTCTATTCCACCATCTGTATTTGCATGAATGAAAATATCTCAAGTTTTTTCACTTTGCTCCTGATCTGTGTTTATTGAAGAACGAGGGTAAACAGCCTGTTGTTTTTGTGAACCTCTTAGAGTTTGCCCGTCTCTGTTCAGAAAGCGTGTCACTGACCTTAACAACCTTGACAACAACATTCCTCTGTAGAAACTCCAGAGCTAAATAAATGATGATAAAGTTCTGCAAAAATCTTCCTCGAGCTCCTCTTCCGAAACGCATAATTCATCCTCCTTTGCTTGTCATTGAGCTGGAGAGGAAATGGGAGGAATGGGGGAGTAATGTATAATAGCTACTGGTTCCTCTGGGTATTGATCCGTCTCTCTTCCGTCTTTCCCGTCAAGGAATAGAATATTGTACCATCATACAGATTGGTTAGTTCACAGCCGTCAGACTGCTTGACTCACTGCTACAGTATCTTGCGTTCACTCTTTTGTTATCCTTTCTGCTTCTTTTGCCATAGTGACCTGCATAATTTCTAAGGGAAATAGAAATGCCCAGATGGCCTGAAGTTTACTGAAATGCCCTCTAAACTAGAGTGGCTGATTATCCAGTAATTATAATAATTATAATTACGAATGACCTCCTAAGACACTGACACAAACTGAATACCCTCAATTTTCAATAAAAGCAACCTCTTTTATGTATTTATCCTCATAATTCAATTAATTCTCCACTAAGTAGTTATGATTACAAATTTCCCCAACAAAATGTTGCTAGATTTAAGTCTTGTGTGTTTAGTCAGATGTAACGGGCCTACATTAGATACTAATGCCCTCTGTTAAAGATCTTTAAAAATTAATGAGCCTGTTTTCTCTGAACGCCCGAGTTGTTTGGTCCTCCATACGACCCTCTGTGTGCTCTGAATAAGATATTATGAAATTAATAATCTTTTTTCTTAGTGTGATTAAATTTGTGCTTATGTGCAGCCTCCTTGCTTTTTAAAACTTTTAAGTAAAAAAAATAGTATCATATTTTGGGAATTCTTAGGCTATGTTGGGAGTCAGCTTTCTTACAGGGAGATAAAAGCACAGTATGTAGTTTCTACTGCTGGAAGTGTCTATCAAAACAGTGAAAAAAATGTGGTTTGATGACTTTAAGCAGCATCATGGATTTGCTTTTTTTGTTAAATGGCTACAGTTGCTGATTACCTGGAATAAAATTAGGGATTTTTCTGAGTTTGTACATTATTGTAAACATTTGGGATAATTGAAGTACATAACTCAACATAATGTAAAACAAATAAACAGTTGTTTTAATGTGAAAATGTTACATATTGTTCCTTTAAAACTGCTCCCCACAGCCCAGAAACGACATCTTGCGTGTGTTTGCATTGTGGTTGTGTGTATTCTGCGCTCTTTTGTTCGGTGTGTTAATCAGAAATCCCTTCCTCCACTTTGGCACTTGCCCACTACTCAACAACGAGGTCTGTTTGCTCCACAAAGGCTGCTATTCACTCCACTATATTCATCATTACCACTCGCTTATTCATAATTCGTAATCTTCCACTTGACAATGCTCAATTCAGCCAGTTAGATAACCAGTCTGTGGTTGTGTGAAGGAGTAGCCTGCATCGACAGGGCATGAAAGGATTCAACACTGGCTTTGGTTCATGATTGTTTCCTGACTGCAGAGTGGACCACATCATTCTTCTTCATTTAACCCCGACTTTATAACGGATATGACAGCTCCAACCAGGCTGCTTTGCCTTGTCACCGAGGCAACTCACCCCAACTTAACCAGCTATCCTTGGATGAACCACTGATCAGCCTACTTGGCAGAAAAAAACAGAGTGTGGGAAACGAAGGAGGCATATTTAGCGAGACTAAGAGAGGAACAGAAAATAAACAGTGATGCTAGGAGAGAAAGAAGATGGGATGAGGAAAAGTGATACCTCAACTATTCTGCTGTGTGAGCACTGTGCCTCCTCTCTTCCTACATGGTCTTGCCTTGTCTGTCTCTTGGCTGGCAGCCATGGGCGGCTCCGGTGTCACATGTGATCATTGTTATTTTGAAGCCAAGGACGAGGCCCTGTTATACTACCTGTGCCTGTTAATGAGGAAACCAGAGTTCTGACATCCACCATTTGTCTCAAAGGTGGAACAGGCATCCTTTATCTCCTTCTTGGCAAATTTACAGTCGACCACTTTGATACTGACTGAAATAATCTCAATAAATGATGAATAGGCTTCAATAGTCCTTAGATAGTGTTTTGGTTCTAAGTCAAAAGTATCAAAAACTATTGGATGGATTGCCATGAATTTTGGCACAGACTTTTTGGTGATTCCCTGACTTCTGATCTGGCACCATCATCAAATAAAACTTTTAATTTCTCCAACACTTTGATTAATGACCACAGGCAAGTGTATTCACAAAACCCAAGTAATAAATTAGCATCCATCATAAAAAGTGTGTGCTATATTAAATGTGTGGATCTGCATGCAGCTGAAAGAAGATGACTTGCAAAGCTAAGCGACATTGCCATCAGCCTGAGCTGTATTTTGTTTTTATTCTATGATCACTTCTTATCATTCAGACTGCATAGAGGTTTTCCTGTTCTTCCCGTAGCCCTGATAGCCAACTGCATGAGCACAGCCTTCATGCTAATTAGCAAACGTCCCAATGCTAGCACACCACACTAAGATGATTAACTTAAACCATTTCCCTGCTTTTTATCAACAAGTTTACACTGTCACTGTGCACATATGAGCATAATGTTAGTTTTTTGCCCAAACACCATGTCCTGTAAAAATCACCTCTACTCAAAAACATGTTAATGTTCCCTGAAATGTCAGATCTTGACTATACAAACTTGTGATTGGCTGTAATGGCTCGAAAAAGTATATATAATTAGCAGCAGGCATCGTTGTAGGATCGTGGCAAAACAGCATTGAAATCATCAGAAAGTCAGTTTTGATTACATGCAATTTTAATATATATCACAGCTGGTTTCGAGCGAAGAGATTGTCACTTTCTTTTGAAAGGAAACTTACAGCATGGCCCTATTGATATACCCTCAGTCCTTTTAATGTCTCTCAATTTACTGAATGATAAGAGATGTGTTTTGGTAATGCTGCTGCTAATGGCAGTGTTGAAGCTTTGCAAAAGACACTATTGTTTTAGTGCTTGGCCACTAAAGCGTCTACATGTTGTAAACCTGGGTTTATGTATATCATTATCAAACATTCCCCCTCTTCTTTCCCTTTACCTAGTTTAAAGGCATCAGCTACATGCACAGTACACGATGATGACAAATACCTCTTGAGACAGCCTGAGTGAGGGGGAAGGCAGAAGAGCTGAAAGAGAGAAAGAGATAAAAAGAAGGCAGAAAGAGGAGGAGGGACTGAGAGATTCTGTCCAGAGGGGTTAGGAGAGAGGTTTGGGATGAGAGAAAGAGACAGGGATGGTTTCAACAAAAAGCTATAGAGAGGAGAGAGAGAGAGAGTGAGAGGTCCATGGTGTGAAAGAGAGGAGCAGACTGGAGGTGAGATGAAGTGTAAAGAGACAGGAGGAGTGCTCTGCTGTGGCGAGAAGAGAGGGCTTTCATATCATCTGAAGCACATCTGTGCGTGCAGCTGCCAGTGTAAAAGCAATATACAACATGGAATTGGAGGTGTTTGTCGATGTGGTGCCAAAATGTATGCAGTCTGAGTACCTTTTACATTGGGATGGTGTGGTGAGGTGGCCGTTGCAACGAGCAATAAAGCAAGGAGTCAGTGTTTGGAAGTTGGAAGAAAGCAGGAGAGAGGGAGAGGTGGGAGAAAGAGAGGGACAGATAGGAGGAGGTGAAGTGGGTTATGGTTTGTTTTTTTTTCTTTCAAGACATGTAGGCAGGAATCCAAAGCTTGATTCGCATAATCTTCACAGGTGGAATGGTCCGATTTGGTATTTATTTCAGACATTTGAGCCGCATGATTCGATGACTCAGTATGCATGTCGTTGTTGCACCACTTTATACAGTATGCGACTATGCAGTGATGGGATTCTGTCTGCATGTTTGTGTGTATTTTACTGTGTCTGTATCTCTGTGTTTGTGTGTGTTTGAGGAGTTCAGAAGAGGTTTGAAAGGGCACTGTCTATCAATAGTTTTGCCTTATGGGCAATTGTGGCTGGGTGTGGGCTTGTCTGTACGGGATGGCGACATACAGAGTCAAAGAAGGAGATAATTCTAATTAAGGAAATTGCTGGATGTTTGAACCTGATTAGGTTCTCTGTCCCACTTTCTGATATAATCGCTCTAATAGGGTCATTTGTTTCATTCACACACTCAGTCCATGTGACAATGGAAATGTTTTCTGGCTGTCTTTTTCTCAGTCATGCAACCTGCATGTCTTTAGGGACTTCTGTCAGTCTCTCTGCCTTTATTACATTATCTGTGTGTTTGTGTCTGGTTCCTTGCCTCTGTATTAGACTGGCCAAATATTTTAAAGTGCAAAGTCCTCAGCATCAGTGCAGTTAATCTACACTGCAGGCCTCTGACAGTCAGAAATGGGAACATTTTGTCTCCTAATGATGCCAAACTGAATCTAAGCATTAATGCGCCACCTTTAACAGCTGGTTCACAATGCGCAGCAAAGGATGTTGGCATTTTGGGCATTTTTTTTTACCATATGAACCCAAGTTGACGAATGCATCCATTTCAACCCACATGCTATGTTTGTGTTTTAAGTGTTACTCCTTTTTTGTTTCATTGCAATACTGTTCACATGACTAGGAAATAAGTTCATCCAGGAATGTGATCACCTGATAAAACCTGTAATTTTAGACCAGTGGTAGTGATCAAGCAAACATACTGCTGCCACATGATTTGATACTTGGTTAAACAAACAAAGAAACTTTATAGCCAGTTTATCCAGACAGGCTAACAGTGTTTGTCACTGAGATAAAATTTAATAAGTAACTAGATATATAATAAATTCCATTATCTTACTGTTATTTGACTGTGGTTGTTTGGAAAAGCTCGGAGCTTCAAGGCTCCACTAAATTTGATGCTTAGACTACCGTGTGTATTGCTGCTGAAGATTGCACCAACAGGGAAGTTGGAGGAGGACCAGAGCCTCTGAAGAAATAAACACCTGGACTCACATCATTCTGCCTTGATGTTGAGCCATTTACTGGCAGATAGCAAGCCGCAGGTCTTTAATTTCTCTTTAATTTTGGAATTAAAAACAGTCTTTTATTCATTTCCACCTTCAAATTATCCAATAGACAAACAGACAAAATTCCCCTCTTTTTAGGCTCTGGGGTTTATGATGTCATTAAATAAAATGACAGACAATCGAAGCCTTGTTATAAAGATGCTTTGAATGTTCAAAAAATGACACCCCCATGTTGTACTTCTACTGGTTCAAGGTGTTTTCAGGAAAAAAAAAAAACTGTATTCTGTTAAATTTGATGTTTCATAAATATTAAATCAACAGCAGCAGCTTTTTAAGTATTAGGCAGATAAAATGTAGCCTGCAGTATGAAGCTGTGAAGCTGCAGTGAGTGTTAATGCAAATGCAAAGCACTGAAGCTTTACTGCTAATCTACAAAGTGGTTGGCAGAAAAACAAGATTCTTGTAGGTTTGACTCACTTTTACTGACACATTTTCTCTCTGTTAGCACCTCACTGCAGAGGCAACTTTTTCATGACACATCTTTAGGACTGTCATGAGAACTTATGAAAACAGTTTTTGTTTTCTACTCTTAGTACAAACAAAACTGTGTTGTGCAATATAATTTAGGTTGTATCTGATTGTTCTGTACAAACTGCTGTGTTTTATGCAGATGTGTTGTCTTTTTTTCATCAATTTGCTAAAAATGTTCATTAAGGTTCTCAATATTTCTGTTGTCCTGCTACACTATTACTTATATTAAGTTTTCCATATTGAGTGGTGTATTTACACAATGAGAGAACAAATTCTTAACTTGGTAAATCTGCAGAGTTGCTCTAGCCAAGCTTAAGACCAGAAAATTATCAGAAAAAGCCAGTGAAGACAGTGAATGCATCATCAAGTCTTTCCTTAAGTGTCTGTGACCTTCATTTCAGTGCTTAAGTTTCATAACTGACATACACACTGTTAATCTGGCACCATACACACAAGCACATATACCTTTGCGGGGACACACACACACACACACACTCAAAACACCCCTTAGAAATGCTCTAGAGAGCAGCTCAGATCAGGGAGAGACACCCTGCTCGTTACGCCTGCCTGGCTGCTGTCTGATAAGCATTAGCCCTGCAACAGTCGTCTCTCTGCGAAGGCTGTGAGTAAAACAGGCTTTATCTGTATCACTGCTAGACCTTGGCCGTCCTGCTTAACAGCTACCTTTCTATGTAAGGGCTCTCAAACCCAGAACTTCACTTATTTTGCCAACAGAAGGGGCAAAAAATGGATCACCTTTTTATGTAGTTGCAAGTATATAACATTCAGAAATAACACATCTAGACTGTAATTGAGATATAACTTGCTTTAAACTTTTTACCAAAGTCCAACCTTTTAAACACACACATTCTGTTCAGTATATCATCCATCATCCACTGTGTGTACAAATTATCTGTAGCAATCAATCTACTCATGTAGAGCGCTGTTGAAGTAAAGGCCATCAATGCTAATTAATTTCCATTGCTGAACAAATCGTAGAGAGGGAGATGGAGATAGAGCAAATGAGTTAAAAAGGATCGGAAAGAATAGGCTGTAGCTCCCTGTTTGTGTTTTGTTTTCAGGGAACTGCAAGTAAATTTTAGGGAGAAATAAGTGGCTATAATTAATACTTTAATATTCACAATGGATCATATCACTACGTGTATGTGAAAAGGGTTATTTGCAGTGAGCTTTTTCCATTGGTTTCGTTTTAAAAGTTTAATTAGCAACATTTTTTAGCTGCTGTTTTAAGCTAAAGACGCTGTGTACAGGTGTATCAGCACCAAACTGTAAACAGACACAGTTAGCAAGTAGCTAGTGAACACAATGGAACATTTAAAAGCTAAAAAAAAAACAGAAATTTCAGCTGGCCTCAGGTGTGCAGCTCACACCTTGTTTGCATTGTGCAAAAAACTCACTAAAACACATAAACTTGTCAGACTGGCTTGGTACTTTTGTTGTCCGATGTCCTGCAGTGAAGACTTGATAGGCTTTATGTCAGTCGCTGTTCATGTTCAACCAAGTAGCAAAAACACATAAATGCATGCAAACCATATGAGCACATGCTCAGTATCAGGGTTCATAAATTGAAGCATTGTGGCAATGCTGAAACCAACCTGCTGGCTGTTCCAGAAGTGTGTGTCTGTGTGTGTGTGTTGCCCTCAGTGATGAATACAGGACTCATTAGAATTGCTGTCATGTCGCAGCTCTGCCTGCAGCATTTTATCTGAAACCCCGTGGAGCGGCTGGTTAGAATTCAGTGTCTAGGAGTAGCACTCAAGATTAAAAAGTCAAAAATACCTCCCTGGGTTTCCTGTTCGGCCTGTTGCGATGTTTGAAAAAGATCTTCAGAAAGGAAGAGCAGTATGGAACCAAGTTACTACTAAGTTGTTGCAACCTATTTGTAAGTACTAAAGAGGGATTATTTAAATAGAAATGCTTCCTGAAAGTCAAATATGTAATTTCAGTCTGATTTGATTTGTCTTGAATAAAAATACATTCTTTAATAATATGCATCAGATTACATTTTATGAAGGGGTAGAAAAATCTTTATCCTCTCCTTTCTATGTCTCCAATCGAGAAATATTGATATATTTTCACTATTTCTGGAGGGACATGACGTCTGAGCAACCAAAACATTTATTAAGCCATTTAACAAGTTGACCAAAACACTGACGTGTTATCTCATAATAACTCAGTTTGGTGGATATTTTGGCAAAGAGTTGTCTAGTTACACATCCTGCAGATGCAGAGCAACATAAAAATACATATGGAGTTGTCTTTCTAGTCAACATCATTCTAATTTGTTACTGTTTCTCGATTTTGTTGTCAAGAAACTACTGACATTCGACTCTTTAGCAGCTAAATGCTCCCCTACATGTGGGCGTTTGATGCTGGTCAGGTAGTGCACCA
This sequence comes from Ctenochaetus hawaiiensis, assembly GCA_029783645.1. Lineage (NCBI taxonomy): Eukaryota > Metazoa > Chordata > Actinopteri > Acanthuriformes > Acanthuridae > Ctenochaetus > Ctenochaetus hawaiiensis. The sequence goes on from JAPZDY010000021.1 coordinate 9,695,579, forward strand.
TTACTCTATTGAAACTTAGTGTGGATTGAAATGGGGTTGAGAGCAGAGACTACAAGTTGGGAAACCAAAACCTTGATCTAAATAGAGCTGAGGGAGCTGAAGGATGCAGAGTTGAGTTATATCTTCCTGTTGATTCTTACTACGAGGAACCCCTTCCAGGATTCATTGCTTATGCAAATATATTGAAGAGTAGAGCTTAAAACCAGGAACTAACTTTTCTTTCTGAGTAGAGCAAATAAAACATTTACCCTCCTGTGTCTTAAATGACATAGCGCCTCACTTAGTACAGCAGCTTTGCATGTCGGTGCTGTGCTCATGTGCATACTGTGCATACAGTTCTGTAAACAAGGAAGACAAACACATTCGCTGGAAAAGACCATCGGGCTTGTTTCTGGGAAGCCCCTCTGTGTGTCCCTCTGTGCTGCTGCTCTGTTCCAGGAAGCAGAGGGGCACATGGAGCAGCAGCACAATGATGGTTTTATGTGACAGGTGTTTATTGGATCAACAGAACATATACAGATACTGTGTGATTTGCAGTGTTGAGCTAGTTGTGGTGATAACATGGCTAAATTTATAGCCTGCAATGGCCTTGACCTTTGTGAGTGGGCATGTGTGTGCATTCACTTTTTTAACTATGGGTGCAATGTGTAGACCAGTTCTTATTTGTGTTTAATCTTTGTGATGATTTGTAGCTTTCATGTTTGGTCTTGTTAACTAAACATTTTTCTACTACTTTCAGATAAATACAAATAATTAAATGGTTTAGTCGACTACAGTAAATGTGTGATACTAAACACACTGTGTATGAACTCTGGAAAGTGCCCCACTTTCTATGTCCTCTGACGCTCTGTGCCTCAGTGATCACAAGGCTGTTGTTATTCAGGACCTGGGAAATGGTGTCCACAAACTGTCCTCTGACAGCTGAGCAGAGTCTGAGGTTACACTGGTTACAGAATCGCTTTGGTCCTGTTTAAACTGTTGGCACTGCTGCCTCTCCGAAGCACATATCTATGGGAATGTGAGACTCTGCAGGATCAGTGAGAGATGAACGAGGTGTCAGAGCTGAGCTAAAGTTTATTTGACCCAGGACACGAAAAAAAACAAGCTGCAGTTGTTTTAAAAATGCAAATTTTGCCATGATGTAATAGTATTCATCTTACAGGAAATATGTTCCATCCGTTATTCTTCTTCAGTGCTGCAAAAGGGTGGCTGTGTTATGATGTGACATTACTGTGTGGCTACGGTGGAGCTATTTTTGGTGTGCTGCTGACTTCTGGAATAGACACAAGGCAATTCTACGCATGGGGTGAATTCACTGTACTGGCTACATATATTTAGAAGAATAGTCAAAATTTTTCATGACATGGATGCTGAAGATGCTTATTTTACTGCACAGGACTTTTTGTGGGTATTCCTGCGTATCATAACACAGAGAAACAGCTGCATTTACATGTGTCGAGTTGATTGAGCCGAGCGTCTGTGTGTGTTCATGACAGTTCAGAGAGTGTGGACAATGTGTGGCCTCTGGTCTTGGCAGGGCAGGATTAGTTTTGTCAGTCTTGTGTTGTGAGGCAAAGCAGTGTGACATTTAAATCTGTCCCACCGAGAACGATGATTCTTTGTGTGTGTTTGTGTCTGTGTGCGTGTGTGTGTGTGTGTGTGTGTATGTGTGTGTGTGTATGTGCGTGTGTGATGGGGCAGCAGGGTAAGAATTTGGGAAGTGGGTTTGCTGAAAATGTTAGAAATGTCATTGCTCTTTATACTGTTTCACTCTGAAAAGGTGACGCTTTCTCTTTTCCTTTCCCTGTCTGTCTATTCTTCCTCTGTCTGTCTTTCTGTCTGTCTCTCTCCCTCTCAGATAAGTTGTTTGGAAAGCGGCTGCTGCAGGCCGGGAGACACATCATGTCTCATAAGTCTTGGATGAAAACGGTGCCCACGGAGAACTGTGATGTCCTCATGACTTTTGCAGGTCAGGCACTCACACACACTCCTGTGTTTGTATTTATGTACCTGTGAGGACTTTCAGTAATGTAAGGCACTCCTAACCTTAACATTAACCATTATGATAACAACTGGAACTAGCAAACTTTTGGCTTTTTTTGCTCAATGAGTGACTTTATCATGTAGTGAAGGTTTCTGAAGAGTTTCTGTTTATTCTAAAAATTGTTTCAGCTCTACTAAGCCAAGTTTTAACCCTTAAACAGCTCTTTGAGAAAGTGAGGGACAGCTGTGATGTCCCAACTTTCCATGTCTCCGCTCTAAAGGTCTAAATACTTGCTCTGGACATATGTAGAAATACAATGGCAAATACATGCAGACACATATATGTTAAAATCTAAGACACACATTTCATATCAAACATTTTATTTCAGTGCTGCAGCCCTGAAAAATGTAAGATGTGATCTCACTCCATAATTTCATTCAGATTTTGATGAATCTAAAGCTGAAAATGAACCTCGCTGTGCTCCAGGCAGGAAAAAAAGCAATACTCTTTAATTCCTTTAATTTCTTCCATTTAAATTGATTTCTGATGATTATGTTTCTCTTGCAAAGTACAAAGATCCAAACCTACCACTGAGCAACAGTGAATGTTAACTATTATCTGCAACAGTAGAAATCAAAAAAACAATAAACTATTTAATAAGATAAGAACCATGTCTATGAAGTTGATGATACTGCCTCACTTAGCTCTCTTATCTATCCAGAGCCAGAACAAACTAAGAAAACAGAGAAGAAGAAACATTCTCAAGTGTTAGTATGACATTTAACCTCCAGCTGCTCAGTAATAAATAGTACAGGACTGTGGGAGTACTCGGCAGCTCCTGTGTACAGTGATGCGTGGGTATGATTGAAAATGTATTTTTATTTTTCATTTCCTGCTACAGACACTACAGATGACCACACGTTGCTATGGCTACTGAACCACATCCGGCTGGGAATCCCAGAACTCATCATCCAAATCCGTCATCATAAGCGCACACGAGTCTACGCATTCTTTGTCACTGCTACATATGAAAAGTAAGGACTCTGCGGAGGTTTTCAACTGTTAGCGACAATTTTTTTTGGCAAGAGTGTATTGAGTCATTCATTTATTATGTGCTTAGTCTTAGCTGTTACTAACATTTATTTTCATAATTGACTCATCTGTCAGTTATTGTTTTGTTTAATTGAGTGTTTTGTCTGTAAAGTAACAGAAAAAAAGAGAAAACATTCACCATATTTTCATATAACACAAGATGACGTCTTTAGATGTTTTGTCCAATCAACAGTCACTAACAGCAAACTGTCACTTTTCACTTTATTCTATGCTTGATGCAAAGCTAAGCTAACCGCCTCCTTGCTGTACCTTCATATTTAGTGTGCAGGTGTGACAGTGGTGTACAGTATCAGTCCCTCTATCCAACTAAAGAAGGGAAATAAGCACATCATTTCCCATCACGGTAATCCTCTATAGTCGACTCCCATAATTGCAGTGTGAAACCTTGCAAACTTTTTCTCAGACCTTGGTTTGGACTTTAAGATGTGAAGGCCTGCGTTATCTCAGTATTGACTCTGGTGGATAAATGCTGAGAAATATAATCCAAGGGGTTGGGTGGCACTGTTCCATACTGCATTTCACCTCTTGACAAATGTCCAGTCCTTTCTGCTGACTGTGCATTCAACAGCGGGCCTCTGGAAAAAAATGTACAGAGTTTCAACCAAACCTTTTAACCCATGAATGGAACAGGAAGAGACAGATGAACAGAAGAAACAAGATACAAGACTCAACCACGTGATGCAAGATTGTCTTATTATCTATTATCTGTTATCTGTATTCTCTTATTTTTTTCAAAACCAGAGAATGTACAAAAAACTGTAGTTTGTAGTCATTTCAGGTCACTTCAAAACCAGAATTTGTTCAATATTAGGAAGTTTAAAAAAGTAAAGCCATTTTTTATATGAAAGGATGAGTAAAGAAGTCTGTCCTGTTGTCTGGTGCTATGGCAGTGAATACTTCTGTATCTCTGCAGACGGCAGCAGGGTGAACAGGCTGTGGGTATTGTCGTCTAATATCCCTCATTATAAGGGGAGACAGATGCACAAACAAGAGAGAAAGAGAATGGGAGAAGCAGAAAGATAAAGAGAAAAGAACAGGGAGCATTGAGTGAGAGTGATGTGGGGAGAGGATGGAGAAAGTGCTTTCTGAAAGTGTGCCAGTGGGTTTTACATGAAATGCTCAAGGAAAGTGATTGCTGTGTGACACGAAGCCCACTCTCCTCTTTTTACACACAAACACACACACACACCCACACACACAGAGGTGCACACACACCTTCTGCTACACAGGTTGACCTACATTTCATGTAATCGAAAAAATAACCCAGAAACGACTCCATCCTTTGAAACTCACCTTGAATAGTCAGTCCCTTTGCATACTAAACTGGTGACAATTTCATTTCTATCTGTTTATTTAGTTATGTAAAACCAGCTGAGGGGTCAAGGTGTGTTTGCTATCACATATAGGCTTATTTCGTATTATCCTAGCAGCTGAAACCACATTGTTCCGTCTCCTGTTTGTTTTGAAGGAATGTGTTTGCCTGTGTCTGAGATCAGCTGAGGTCACAGGTTCAATGCTGTATTGTGTGTTATTTTAAGAAAGGCTCTATTTATTCCTTTGACAGTGACTATAACAGAGAGAACAATTGTAGCAATAAACATACACAGTGGAACAAA